>JAASGO010000098.1:0-51444 GCA_023334245.1 Globisporangium cederbergense | reverse complement strand
CTCGCATCCCTTCCAGTTGAGGTTTTTTCTTTCTCTTCTGGAGGGCAGGCGTGGGACTGCAAGGAGTGAACAAGTGGACCATGGTCTCGAAGGATTCAGAAGGAATCGGCAGTCCGCACGGTACGAGAGCGAAGAGAAGAGCTGGAGGACGGTGATTGGAGCCATACATACGCTCGCCCTTTTGTTCGATCGTTCTCTTGCGAACGTACACTTCTGAACTGCTGATGTGTGACTGCCTGTAGAGCGAACCACGGCACACACTCGCCCATTCCGTAGTCTCAGGATTTCACCTTCTCAGCTATTCTACCGATGAGTGACACGGAGCAAAAGCACCTGTCTTTCCTTCCAAAAGGCCCCTTGACCTTTTTCATGTGTGTCGTCCTTTCAGCTCCCTTCTCACTTCCGAAACGAAGACGGATTACAACCGCGAGCGTGACCGCAGACCCTCTCGGAGCCTTCGAACTCTTTCTTCGCACTATTTAATGCTCAAATGGCTGCATATCCATGGGTCAAGGCAATCGCATCGTCATTGACTGCCTCGTGAGCTCATGTCTTTCTCTCAAGACGGACATACTGCTGCACCAGCAAGTTCGTAATGTGCAGTAAGTAAATCTTGCAAACGGAGTGTTCCGTCACTCATCATGCGTATCACGAGCTAAGTGCTATTACGATTGCAAAGTCGATTGGGTTCACAATCTTGTTTCTACTTCACACAAAAGCGCCGCCTGTTGTATGTCTACAGGAGGTAGCCACCACCTCCAACATAAAGCTGCGCTGGTGGCGAGGCGCTCGTCTTCAGTAGCTCAGTTTTCAGCAGCATCAGCATGACATGCGCCTTCTCAAGCTTTCTTCCGGCAGAATCAAGAACAACAGCGTTTGTGTCTTTCCTTCCACGACGGACGCCTTCTTCTCAAAGCAAGAGGATTATTACAGCCACGAGCGTGAGCATTAAAGCTCCATTTCCATTTTTCCTCGCTCACACACTCCAGCCCCCATATAAATGATCCATTGCGTTGGTTGCTCATGCTATTGCACCATAAAGCCAGTCAGCCACCTCCACTCGAGCTCTCGGCAAGCAAAACTCTTGTTGTCGTCATGCCCAACCGAAGCCAGCTATCTGTCATTCCGACTGCAAAGGCGACCTCTTAGTGTCGTTGTCACCAGTGTAGAAAGTTCAACACTCTCGCATTTGTCCACAAGAGGTGGACAGCAGCCTCCGAAGAGCTCCTTGAGGGATGTTCAATGTATTCGTGCAGGTTTATTATGTTAGAGGTCATGAGTGTGTGTTTGTGTGTGGTTCGCTATGAAGTTGTATGCAGGCGGGCAGGCTGTTAGGCGGATCGATGCCTCGAGGTCGAGGCTTTCAAACACCAGGTAGTTATCTACCTCTTGGTGTGGTTCACATAGCGCAGACAGAGCAGAGCCAAGAACCGGAAGAAGACGATGAAGGCGATCATGATGCCAAAGTTGCGCGGGATGTCGTCGCGGTCGGCGTCGAACACGTCCTTGACGTACTGCTGGATCGTCATGTTGGTGCCCATGGTCACGGGCGCGTTGAGCATCGTTTGGCAGCCGATGTCACCGGGTCTGTCACACTTGCCGAACGCTAGCGCAATGAGGTTGTCGAGCGCGTAGCGCTGCGGCGTGATGTAGTAGAGCCACTTGTAGCCACTTGGGATGTTGCCCGCCGGCGGGTTGAAGCCCATGAAGAGGAAGTAGACCGAGTTGAGCAGCACGCCCATGATGGCCGCAACCTCGACGCTCGGCATGGCGTAGGCCAGGAACTGCCCCATGTACGTCATGAGCAGCACGACGACGGCAGTCGTGAGCCAGTACACCACGCCGTCCTCAAAGCCTACAAAGCCCACGAACGGGTAGAAGATCACAGTGAACACGAGCGTGCTCACGAGCACGTAGGGAATCTCAGCGACGGTCGAACCCAGGAAGTACCAGAACGGGTGGTACATTTGTGACGCCTTCTCGCGGTAGAAGGATGCGCGCTCCTCGGACGCGATGGGCAGCACGCTGTTGAACGAGATAACGCCGTTGAAGAGCGTCGTGAGGAAGATCATGCCAACGCCGCCGTTGATCTCTTGGTACGTCGTGTACTTGCCCTTGATGTAGATGATACCGAAGAGGACGGAGAGGACGACCGAGATCACGATGCGCGTGAGGTTATACGACGGCGTGCGCCAGTACATCTGCGTGAAGCGCTTGAGCAGGAACACCATCTGGGTCTGCGCGTCCGCTGCGAACTTGTGGTCGTACGAAAGTGCGCCCACGCCCGTGGCCGGGGTCAGCACGCCGTCCTGGGTCATCTCAGTGTCCAAAGTCTTCTTGATCTCGCTCTCCTTGAAGGTGCCGACAAAGTCCGTCTCCTGCTGACCACCGATGCCTGTGGTCACACCGGCACCGATGCACTCGAGCATCCACGTAGCCGGGTTGTAACCCGCCGGGAGCTTCTGGATGCCCGGGATTGCTTCAAAGTACGCGATGAGGTTGGCGCAGTTCGGGCCGAGGCTGCCGTTGAAGACCGTCTCGCCGCCACGCTTGAGCAGCAACAGACGGTCAAAGAGCAGGAACACCTCAGAGGATGGCTGATGGATCGTGCAGATAATCGTGCGGCCCGTGTTCGCCACCTTGCGCGCGCCGTCCATGATCACCTTGGCAGAGCGCGCATCGAGGCCACTCGTGGGTTCGTCCAGGAACAACACGCTGGGCTGGGCCGCGAGCTCCACGCCGATGGTCAACCGCTTCATTTGCTCGGTAGAGCTGCCGTGGATCATGTTGTCCGCAATGCCGTTCATGTCCAACAGGTCAAGACACTCGTTCACTGTGTCGAACTTGCGTGACGCTGGGACGTCCGACGGCTGGCGCATGAACGCGCTGAAGGTCAGCGCCTCGCGGATCGTTGCAGTCTCCGAATGGATGTCCATCTGCTCACAGTAGCCGGTCGAGCGACGGATCGCCAGGTCTGTGGCTGGGTGGCCGTTCAACAAGATCTTGCCTTTGATCTCCCCTCCAGTCTTTCGACCGGCGATCACGTCCATAAGCGTCGTCTTTCCAGCGCCCGAAGAGCCCATGAGCGCGGTCATCGTACCTGGGGCGGCGTAACCGGTCACACCCTTGAGCAAGTCGATGGACTCTTTCGGGTTCTTCGGGTCCGGCACCGAGTACCAGAGGTCCTGGAACGCGAGCGTCACCGGCTCGACCTGGTGCTTGGTCTTCGTTGGCTTACCTCCCGCGACCACTGGCACGCCGTCTGCGTCCTCGTTAATGGACGACATGGAGATCTTGGTGCTGCGGCGCACGATCTCTTGAGCCTGCTCCTCACAGTCGGCCTTGGTGACGCTCGTGTGCGTGGCCATCGTCTCGTAGCGCTTGTACTCGAGCACGAGGAAGGAGAGGAACATGAACGCGAAGTACGAGACGATCATGAAGATAATTCCATAGTAGACCCACTCCTTCTCGGAGGGCACGTCGAAAAGCGACAGGTAGTACTTGCCGGCCTTCAGGTCGAACTTGGCACAGTAATCGACCTTGTCGTACACGCACTTGTCAAAATTGTCGGCGCGATACTGGTTCACGGCGAGGCTGCGCAGGCACCAAGCAATCGGGTTGATCCAGTAGATCCACACGACGTAGTTAGGGAGCTGGTCCTTGGAGATCACGAAGCCCGCAAAGAGCACGAAGAATAGGATCGAGACCATGGACACGGGCTTGGCGATGTGGAGATCAGGGGCAATGGCCGCCAGGAAGAAGAACCAGGCAGCGAACGTCATGTTGGTGAGGAAGAGCATGAGCTCAAAAATCCCGTAAGCCGCGCCAGAGACCAGGAAGCCACACATCCAGTACACCACGCTACCGAAGAGCAGTGTCTCACCCACTGCGATGGGCAGTTGGCTCACGGAGCACGAGATTACATAGGCGCCCGTGCGCAGGAAGTTGGCGCCGCGCTGCTTGTAGAAGACCTCGCGGGACTCGACGTAGGTCGGGATCTGCGACGCCTGGCCCAGTGACAGGAACAGAATCGCCGCGAAGATCATGCCCATGACGACCTGCACTTTTGTGGGGTCGAACTGGTAGAACGTGCTGCCGTAGAGTAACCCCATGAGGACGACCATGACGGTGCGGCCCTTGAGGAACGCCGTGTTGCGCCTCGTGACAAGCAGCTGCCGGTGCATGAGCGTCCACGTGTTGTCCCAGAAGCTCTGCTGGAACGTGGCGCGCGCGTTGAGGAAGTCCTTCATATCGCTCAGGTACACCGGGTTGACGGGCTCAGCAAGGGTATTGAGCGTGTTCTGGTACACGTCCGAGGCCTTGAAGATCTTGGCGAACTCGCCTGATGTGCGCGGGTGCTTGTCGCCGCCGTTACTCACCTGGTACTGGGCCTGCTGGTCCGTGCCCAGGTCCAGCAGGAAATCGGCAATGTCACGCCGAGGTGGACATACGAAGCCGAGGTCCTGGAAGTACTCGACGATGCGCTCGCGAGGCCCGTGGTACATGACCTCACCTTCGTTTAGGATGAGCACATTGTCGAAGAGCGCAAAGACCTCGGGCGACGGCTGCAGCAGCGAGATGATGGTCGTCTTGCGGAAGCGTCTGGCCATGCTGCGCTGCGTGTTGACAATGTCGTAAGTGGCCGCGCTGTCGAGGCCCGTGCTGATCTCATCCATGATCATAACGTTCTTCTTGCCAAAGAGCATCTCGGCCGTGGTCACACGCTTGCGCTGACCTCCGGAAATGCCACGCACCATGGCGTTGCCCACGATCGTATGCTCGCAGACGTTGAGCCCCATCTGCTGGATCACGATGTCCGGGTAGTGCCTCGTAAACGCGCGCACCATGGTGAGAGCCGCGTTCTTCTCCTCGCTCGAGCCATTCTTAAAGAAGTCCTCCTCGCGCTGCGTGAGCCGGTCGCCGCAGAACCGGTGCGCGTAGTCGAGCGTCTCGCGCACTGAGAGCGTGGGAAAGTGCTTGTCGCGCTGGTTCACATAAGACACGAACTGAGGCAGGCGGTCCTTGAACTCCTTCTGCGGCTTGCCGTTGAACGTGATGTCGCCCTCGACCACGACGTTCTTGTCGAGTGGGAAGCGTCCACTGAGAATCTTCATGAGCGACGACTTGCCTGAGCCAGGTTGGCCCAGCACGAGCGTGATCGTCCCAGGCTTGAAGACCCCACTGATCTGGTTCAAGATGTTCTTGCGCTCCACGTGCTTCTTAAACGAGCACATAGTGAACGCCTTTTTGACCGTGTTGGCGAGCGTTGGGAGCTCGGGTTTCGTGTGGTCCGCTTGCGCGACGACGACGTCGGCTGCGATCATGAGGTTGTGGAAGCGCACCTCCATCTGCGGCAGTGTGCGACCGATGGCTGTCTCGATGGTCGATGCCACGTTCTCGTGCAGCTGCTGCGCGCCGAACTCCATGAGCATCTTGTACTGCTTCTCGTCGTCAAGCGACTCGTGCTTCTTCTTGGCGCCCATGGTGAGAACGACAGGGAGAGCTCCGTCGAGGGCGGACTCGGCGAAAGGCTGAACCTGAGGCAGTGCGAGGACAGAGCCGCTCTTGGGAGAGCTCGTGGAAGTACCGATGGAGATGGAGGCTTTTTGCAAAGTGAGCTTATCAAGCCCTTTTGCCTCAGAAGCTCGCTCACTAGTCTGACCAAAGCAATCCAGAGCTAGACAGCTAGCCCGTGGGCTTGAAGCTGATGGCATCATCCAGTTGTTCACGCCGCCATGGGATGTACGTGTCGGAGGCTATGAATGGCCATTAGCATGCATGAGCAGCGCCTATTTCCAGCATGCTACTTGATCATCTCTCGCAAAGCTGGCGGCTTTTGGGATGAAGCCAAACGCAACGGAATCTTGCGAAACTCCAACAGGGTCAGCGATCACACGAACGATGCTTTTAGATAGCTGAAAGAGGCTGCAACCATATCGCGTTTAGCGCCAGAAGTGACCTCTAGGTATGCCGAAAAATGACCTCCAGGTAGGAAACCGATTGCTCCAGGTATGTGACAAGCAACTCTTCGATTGGCTATGAGTCGATGCGATCTTGCAGATGAGTGGCTGAGACTTTGCCATTCGAGTGTATTTCTGTCGGCCTTGGGAGTTTCTAACTGCCTCTGACTAGGCTTTCGATTTCATTAAGATCCGTACTCGCATTTCGCATTACCAGTTGCATCGAGAGTGTCTGGGAGGTAACCGGAACCGAAGGGGGCGGCGAGGAGGTTTGATGTGCTTGCAGTAGGCGAGTCGTATGTATAGTAAGTAGATTACGCGCTGACTCTCATTGAGAGGTCTACCGGAGTCGCTCGCTGTGAGGAGAATCTTGCAAAGCGGAGCGATCTACACATTCAAAAGTTGCTATCGGCAAGTCGTGTGCGCGAGCGTTCGTGGGCTGCAGAGCTTCAGTGAGGACTCGCTAATGTCATTCGAGCAGTCTGGTCAGAGACTGTGCTCTGGTGAAAAGAAGAAAACTCAGAGACCAACAGGGAACAACTCAGACGAACTCCTCAGAAGCTCTGGACAAATGGGCTTTCGCAGTCGCATTCCCCTTGAAGTCTAGTCGGATCAACATCAAGGAGAGGCCAGGACTGAGTGAGAGCGTCGTCATAGCGCGCCGCACACCTGCAGCTTGCACCTTGCAATGCAGAACAAACTTTCATGAGTGAGGCGGCCGCCTCACATGGCATATCCGCAACAGGAAAGGCGCCAACCCCTGATTGAAGCAAGCGAGCTGTACAGCTGTATGCGCATTCGCGAAACGCTGGTAGGTTGTGGAAATTGCTTCAACATGAAGGTAACGAGCAACCAACAGATGGCAGTGGCATGCGAGCCAGGCGATTGGACTGGATTCGTTGTGGAGCTGCTCGGTTTTTTAGAAGCGACCACGCCACGCGCGTCACCATCATGACGCACGACTCGTCCCAGTACAGAGACAAGTCGAATGAAATCGAACTGTGTTCATAAAAAGGGCAACATATGAGTTATCCGCTATTGCCTCCCGCCATTCTGAGAGAAGATTCTTGTGCACCGCGGCAGCAGCAGGTAGTCGAGGCGTGTGAGCAATCTGTGAGGTTTGCACAAACCAAGCAGCCTCCTTCCAGTTAGTATCCCTGTTTCCCGTTCGTCCATTGGAACGACTTTGCCCCACACTTGAATGCACGTACACAATCCAATCCGCAAAGGAATCCAGAAGTCGAGCGACTCCTTCGCCTGCCTCTCTTGTATGAAGCTTTTCTGTTGTTATTTGTTCAGCTGAAGTGTTACTGTTTGATTTCGTGCGGCGGAGAGGAGAATAAGACGACGATGAGGTGGTGACGCCGATGTACGTCACGCCCAAGTGCGTGGTCGTGGTGGCTGGTTTGCCTTTGGAAGGAGCTCGTTGGCCCCAGTTAACAGCAATACAATGCGTCTGCGCCAATCATCCGAATACGCCGCCCGGCGTCATTTTTGACGCCCCCCAGCTTCAACGTCGTCAGCGCGTTCTGATTGGCTCAAAAAGAGTGACAACATGCGACGTGTCTGCATGTATCTTTTTGCGTCGACGCGCATCTCCATCCGTTTTCAAAAACATTCGAAATCTTTTTTCCGAAGCAAAGTCTAGCGTTGCTTTATTTTATTGAAGTGAAGAATTCTTCCCAAAACAATAAAATATAAATTTTGAAAGGGAATTAGAGAAATCCTCTTTTGTAACATCGTTTTAACTAGAAAATGTATCGGAATCAGATGTCACGAACAGGTGGAAAAGCGTCTTCATACTTGGAAAATGCCTATTTCAGTATTTCTGATAATATCAGATCTGAGTATTTGTGAACCACACCAGTTCTCGTACACTCATCGGAGGTTTTCTTCGCGCGAGCTTGTCCTGTCTCTCGCTCGTCGCTCGTGCGCGTGGCCGCTCGCTCGCACGCGGCGCGGCTCCCTTTGTTCATTCAACCGCTCGTCGCGAGCGTCGTCACAATCGCTTTCGCCGCCCACCACGCACGCACACCTACCAGCGAAGAATTTCGGCCATTGTGTTACCATGAGCGTCATCGCACACGTAGTGCCAGCAACACACACGACGACGAATGGCCGCCGCCACCGCATCACGATCAGCGGCCGCATGAGCGCCAAGATATACAGCGGCGAGATCTGCAGCAACGAGAACCAGCAGCGGTCCGTGGTGGTCAAGGCTGTGCGCATCGTCGCGGACGAAAACGACAACGAGCCGGGCGTGGACCTCTGGCGCGAGTGGCGCATCACCAAGCGGCTGCAGGCGCTCGACGGCCACGCGAACGTCGTGGAGCTGCTCGAGGCATACGCGAACAAGCGGAGTGTGTTTCTCGTGATGGAGTTCTGCAACCAGGGCGACCTGCTCAAGTTGCTCATGGACCAGCCGGGCAACCGCGTGGTGCCCGAGCGCGCGCTCGACCTGCTGCTTCAGATCGCGAGCGGGCTGCAGTACCTGCACGCGCACAATATCGCGCACCGGGACCTGTCATTAGAGAACGTCTTTCTGCACGACGGTGTGTGCAAGATCGGCGACTTTGGGCTCAGCGCGCTGGCGGACAAGCCCGCGCGGGACTGCGTGGGCAAGACGCAGTACGTGGCGCCCGAGGCCGTGCAGAGCCAAGCGGCCGGTGGTACCTACGACCCCATCAAGGCTGACATCTGGTCGCTCGGCGTCATCTTCTTCATGATGCTCACGGGTTCGCCACTTGTGGACTTCGCCTCGCCACTAAGCGCTGAGTTCCAGGCCTTCCAGAGAGTGGGCTGTCGTGGAGTCTTGCGTGCCTGGAAGATGGACGCGATGCTCTCGTTCGCGACTACAGACCTGCTCTCCCGGATGCTGCAAGTGGACCCGCTAAGGCGCTTCCAGAGCGTGCAGGAGCTGCTGGACCATCCAAGTCTGCTGGCGACCGCGCAGCGCAGAGAGAAGCTGAGTCTGGAGAGAGTAGTGAACTAAGGAGCTCATAGTCGTTGTGTAGTTGGTGTGTGTGTGTGTGTCAAGTTTTTGATTGTCGATTACCTTTTAATTAAGATTATTATTTCGTCTCTGACAATTGCGAGAAGCTTGACCTTGTCTATGCTTGATCGAGTTCTCGCCTACTCTACGCAATGAAAGACTCACCACAAAAAAAGCTCTACTCCTCTGCCATCCAGGCGCACGAATCGTTGGAACGCCAGCTCGAGAGCTAGGCTCTTTTTTCCACACCTACGCATCGAGATCTTACAAACTCCTGCGCGCGGATTCGTTTTCCCTTCTGCCCCCACTTGATTGTCTTGCTTCTCGACAACCTACTTTGGCGGAGGTGGAGTTGCGAGTTTGAGCCACACAAACTGAAACGTGAAGTCTGTGCCTGCGAAATCAATGATCGCCCACCAATATAGTTGAAGAAGTGTGAGCTCGAGAGGATTGGAACCATTGCCTTGCGGTCAGACCATACAGACACAACACACACACAGTACGTACGAACCAAAGTGGTCGAGCGTGAACTGGAAAGTGAAGAGCAAAAACGTGAGCATCTTGGCCTGCAGCAGCGTCATCTGGTTCTCCAGCACAAACGCGAGCTGGAAGAGCAGCGAGAACGAGAACTTGCGCGCCAGGAGCACGCTCAGCAGCATGAACGAAAGAAACTCGAGCGCCGAGTACAAGACCACATTGCCTATAATCCCTGCGAGTTTTCGACTCTGCACCAAACCCTTGGTGTCCATATGGTATTCCGCGTTTGGCGAGTGCATCGCAACCGACATGTACGTCGCGTACATGAGCGGGATGACGCACTCGATGTACTCTACGAGCACAATGTACTCCCAGCGGAAGAGCATCTGGAGGGTCTGGCGCACTAGCATCGCCTTGTTCTGCTGAGCTGGAGGTGTTGGACTTTCGACTATACTCTGATCCACTGAAATTGAAATTGTTGAAGGCGCCGCTGTGAACGTCTGAGATCGACGGATGTTCTTAAACGAACTGGGAACTGCGAGACCTCGTGACGGGATCGAGCGGGAGCTGCTGGAGCGATCTCGGATGTCCTTGATCTCCTCGCCGTTGATGAGCTCTTCGGGGCGCTGGAGCAAGTCGAGTGTGAGTGCTGTAAAGTAGTTTCGCTTGGAACTGACCAGGAACGTCTTGCTGCCAGCGCCCGTGACGAAACACTTGTCCATGAGATTCGAGTTCTTCTGTATGCTCCACAGCGACAGTGCGGATCCCGCGGTGTCGAGATCAATCACAAGCAGCGCCGTCGTGGTTGTACCGTCCTGCTGCATGCACGTGACCAAGTAGATCGTGTTGAAGAGCTCGACAGTGAAGGCTGCAGTCTCTGGTAGATAGTCCTCGTGGTCGTCGATGAGCCGTGCGATTGCATTCTTTAACGCGACCTTGAGGGCTGGAAGCGCCAGCACGAGCCCTGGGCGGGAATGCTGAGGCAAAGCCTGGAACACTGCGTTGTACGCTGGGTAGATGATTACGAGCGAGCCCTGGACGGAGATGAAGAGTCCGTACCGTGCAAACACTGTTGCAAGACCTGGGATCTCCCGGAATGTCTTGGGCCCAACGAAGAGCACGTAGAAGAACCCCACAAGCATACAATAGGGAACGATCCCCACTCCAATCGTGAACGGGATCGGATACACCCATAAGTTGGCCAGTACCATCAACGACGACGTGTACGCCAGCGAGGTGCATATCGTGATCCCTACGGCCACTGGGACCGTCAGTGGGAGATCCTTCACCAGCGATCGCGTCTGCAACATGATACAGAGCGTGACGATCGCGGTCATGATCGTAAGACGGATTCACATGCTGTAGTTGGCGCGCCAGCCCTCGGAAATGGGTCGCAGCGGCAGCAGTTCCACCATTCCAACGATCATAAGCGTGGGCACAGGCGTCAGGACACAGATCATAAGCACTCGAAACAGAGAGGTCGTTTGACAGTACTCGCCGAGGGCTTCCAGGCGCTCGGTCGAGTACTTCCCGCGGTGACTGATCTGTATTGCGTGCCAGAACTTGACACCCTGCCCCCAGGCGCTTGAGACCACTTGGTGTATGCGTGCAGTGGGAGTTGATAGATAGGGAAGCCGATAATGAACCGCTGGAGTCACTGGAGTCGCTTCAAACGGAGTGAGAGCGATCTGGGCACCTGTCATCGTGATAGATTGACTGCAGAGTGAGTGCTGAAAGGAGTACGATGAATTGAAATGGTACTCCTCCTTCCAGCTTCCAGCCGCTCTATCAGCCAAAGCTATTTAGTGTCCACCGCTGGTGTTCGCTGGTGAGTTCTTCTGCCCAAAAGCAGAAATAACTCGGTTTTGATGCGCTAACTTTACAGCGAGTTCGATGAGACAGCATTCCAAGACCAAAGCAGTTCGAGCTTGTCAGAGACTTGATCCACACGCTGGGCCTTGGCTCGGAATCGTGCACTTCAGTAAAGAAAGTGGACCGTATCGCCTTTCGCGGGCACTGCCAAGGCAGTCTGACACAGCGCAAACCCAAAGTTTATCCTATGTAGGACCTACCGTACTCTCTCTCACTTGATCCATTTGAACTGGAACGTGAAGTCTGCACCTGTGGACAGCTCACGGCAGCACAGCATTAGCTATCCACACAGTTATCGCGAGGGATTTGTGCACAAGGGTTTTTGTCATGGGAGAAGTGCAGAACGTACCGTAGTGATCGACGTTGAACTCAAGCGCAAACAGCAGCCATACCACGACTTTCGCCTGTACCAACAGCATTTGCGACTCGAGCACGAACGCCACTTGGTAGAGCGCCGAGAGCGCAAATTTCCTCCTCAACGCCACGAGAAGTGCCGCAGACGACAGGCTCTTGAGGAATCCGTACACAAGCGCATTCCCAATCGCCACAAGCAGCTGGTGGTCATTGAGGTTCCTCGTATTTGGGAGGTAGATCGCGTTCGGCAGGCTCTTCATTGCGGGCAGATACACCGCGTAGACGAACGGAATGATGCACTCGACATACTCCACCAAAGCAAGGTACTCGCAGTTGAAGAGCAGTTGGAGTGAATGCCTGATAAACGTTGTGTTCTGCCGCTTGCTCACTGAACCTGGGGAAGTTGGTGGAGGCATTGACGAGATGTTTGGTATAACGGGGGTGGCATCTGCTGCTCGTGTTGTTGGCATTTCATGTTGCGTGTTCCATGTTGAGCAGTCGCGCGTCGTCGCTCTCTCGTACGTCGCTTCTTTTCTAGAATCCCGTTTCGTCAGCGACGAAAGCTTTGGAGCGACGAGGTCACTCACATGTGAGGCGGGATGCCTTGGCAGCTGGGAGTCCAGACACAGTGTACCTCTTCGACTGTCAAAGACTTGGCGCGTGTCGAGTTGGTCGAGAATGTCTCGATTCCTAGGTGAAATCCGATGTGGGAGCCCTGAGTAAAGGCGGATTTGCTGCAGGTCGCGACTGTGGAGGTGGTCTGGCTGGTGCAGAACGCGGAGCATAGTCTTGACAAGGTATGCCCTATTATCATTCGACCCCTGGACTCGACTCGCTTGCAGGAATTCTAAGGCGGGAGCTGCTCGTGAGAATAGGTGGGGTAGTGTTAATGCTGTGAGCATGAGGTCCCAGAGCATGAGCAGCGCCACCATCCACCATTTCTGTAGGTTCTGCATGCACACGGCCATGTAGATCGCGTTGAAAGTCTCGACCGTGAACACGACAGTCTCCGGTAGATGGTCTTCTAGGTGGTATCCGCAGAGCGCGATGAGGTTCTTCATGCCCGTCCGAACACCAACGAGGACGCTGATGAACGGGAGTCGAAGTTCTGGGGTCACCAGCATGAACAACGCGTGGTAGAACGGGTAGATCATCATCAGCAGCCCCTGGGCGCCTATGAGTCGCAGATATTGCTGGAAGCGGAACACTCCGTTCGGAATTTCCTTCAGCGGCTCACGTCCAATGAGGAGCATCACTGCGATGAGCCAGACTACGATAACCATTGGCGCGCTGAGCAAGCTCATGAATGGGATCGGGAACGCCCAGTAGGCGGCCAAGCCAGTCGTCATACCCGCTGCTATGGCCCCCATTGCGACTGAGAGCGCGATCATCTTGACATACGTGATGGGGAGCTCGGGGATCCACTTCTTCGCCTGGACAATACCGCTAAACGAGATGAGGAAGATGACGCCAGCGAAGCGAGCCCAGAAGACGTAGTTCTTCGCCCAGCCGTCCTCTATCGGGCGCAGTGGGATGCAGTCCTTTAGGAGAACGATCACAAGCGGCGGCAGCGGCGTGACCACGCAGACGCCGATCACTCGGAGAAGCGAGGCACGTTCGCAGTATTCGTCAAAAGCCAGCAGGCGCTCAATAGAGTACTGCCCTCGATGGCTCACTTGAGTGGAGCTCCAGAGCTGCGTCCCTCGCGACCACGAGCTCAATACCGCGGTTCTCAGCTTCGAAAGCCTACGCGGTACGCGAATGGGGCCGCGCTCGAACGCCGGTGCCGGGTGCACACGCAGGACTCCCATAGCCCGCGCGTCTAAGCTGCGGCGGTCTCTGCAAAGACAAGCGAGGAGGCTGCCAGTGACAGTGTAAGAGCGAGATAGCGGTGGGCCTTGGTAGGCTCGCTTTGGTTTCGGCGGTCTAAACGCGACAAAGATAGCAATCTAAATGTGTGCACAGACATTCAATGTAGATCACGTTGAAGATTTCGACTGTGAACACGACGGACTCTGGTAGATAGTCCTCCAAGTGACCTGCACAGGACGTGATCAGGTTCTTCATCGCAGTCCGGATGATGGCCAGAATACCCATGAACGGGAGTCGAAGCTCTGGTTTTAAGGGCGCTTCGTACGACGGGTAGACCATCAGTAGCAGCCCCCGGGCGCCGATGAGCCAGAGACACTGCTGGAAGCGAAAGGTTCCATTCGTAATTGTGGCTCAGCGACTGGCGTTCAATCGCTAGGCTCATGACAGCCACCCACACGGCAGCGGCGACTGGGGCACTGAGCCAGCCCATGAACGGGATCGGAAAGACCCACTGCGACGCCACGCACATGTCCAGTACCACCAACGGGATCGGCAGCAAGGCTGCAAACGCGACCATCCTAAGCTTTGTGAGAGGCAGCTCCGGGGTCCACGTCTTGGCCTAGACGAAGATGCTCAGGGTGATCGTCACTACGGAGACATAGGACCGGGTCCAGAACCAGTAGTTCTTCACCCAGTCATCTCGCGACGGCCGCAGTGGGATACTCTCGACGAGTAGCACAACGATGAGCACGGGGAAGGGCCTACTGATGCACACGCAGAGCACGCGCGTGAGCGAGGTCTTCTTGCCGTACTCGTCGAGCGCGTGGAGACGCTCGAGCGAGTATCGGCCGTGGCAGCTCATCTGAGTTTTATCGTACAGCGCCGTGAACCGCGACCACCACGTGGTAACCAACTGATGGATTGACCACCTGCACTTCGGAGCAGCATTGGTGCCTGGAGCTGCCTTTGCATGGCGATGACACATTCGCTAGTTGTGTCTTTGGTGGAAGAGTGTTTGCCTTGGCACTGACGGCTGAGATGGTTTGAGACTTATGATCTATTCTTGACTGCAGTTTCCAGTTGGGAGACAGCGCTATGGCTCATACCATAGCAAAAGCGTAGGTGTCGAGACCGCCGATGGTAATGTACAAGACACTTGATCATCTACAGGTGTCGGCGCGAGAAAAGTGGTATCTAAAGTCGACAGGTGGCGTAAAGTAGCCATCTGTAACGGCAGCCTCTGGGTCGAGCGACGACCACTGTGAGCTATCTGAGGAGGCGGTGAGTGTGTCCTGGGCTGGCTGGAGAGAGAGAGAGAGAGACTACTTCTTGGAGACTCTGGAAATGAAGCGCGAGTTGAGAAAGCTGCGCTGGCTGGTGGACGAGCTTCGTCAGGAGGAAGAGAAGCCGCTGAGATGCGAGAAAAGAGCTCGTCAAGCATCGTTTGAACCGTACAACCCATGGGTTCTAACGTCTGACCACGACTCTGACCTCTGACGTGAGCCTAAAAGCTGCCATACAAATGTGTCATTCTGCATATGCATTCTCTAAGTCACGTCTTTTTCCACGTCGGGTCCAAGAATTGCTCGAGTCTTTTTCTATTCAACATTCTTGCGTTTTGAAAATGGGTTTTTACCAACAAGTCTCATATTTTTTGGCTCGGACTTTCTATTCGAAGCATTTTGAGATTCTGAAAACCCATTTTGACGTGAATGACGTGAACAACATGAGACCGAAACGCGCGCCCCTTTGTAGTTTGCGACCTGCCCCTTGACGCAATGCGCACCAGGTTGCAGCAGGTGTCGCTCGCTATCGCAGCAGCACTGCTTGCTGGTCTCACAGGCGCTCACGCCCTATTACACAAGTCACACACGAAGCCAAGGACACAATGACCACGCGGCCCATGACGCCTGCGGGCATGCGCGTGACGTCGGCGCTGCAGGTGGCGCCGAGCGCGATCGAGTTCGAGGCCTTCGAGGCGGACACGTGCTACGTGGCGGCGCTCTCGGTCAAGAACACGAGCGACCGCATCCTGCGCTACCGGCTTGTGCCGCCGCCACACGCGTCACCCTTCCGCGTGCTGGCGCGACCGGGCGGTGAGGACCTCGCGCGCACGAGCAACCCAACCGTCAAGGTGCCGCCGGGGCTCAGCGTCAAGTACGACGTGACGTTCCAGGTGCATAGTCATGGCTTGACGCAGGCACTCTTCCACGATGCGTTGCAGCTCAAGGGCGACGACCAGTCGCTCATCGAAGTGCCGCTCATGGCACGCAAGGCCTGTCCGATCCTCGACGTCGCGCCGAGCCTCTGCGACCTGGGGCTTGTGGTGCTCGCGCAGCGGGCGGCGCAGTTCGTGAGTGTGCGCAACGCCGGCGCGCACCACGGAAAATTCATGATCGAAGTGCTAGACGCCAGCAGTAGTGGCGGCGGTGGCGCGAATGCGATCGTCGTGACGCCGCTGAGAGGGACGCTGGCGCCGAGCGAAGCGCTGAATGTAAAGATCGAGGTTATTGGGACTGAACTGGGCGTGTTTCGAGGCGTCGTGCGCATTCGAATAAGCGAGTGCAGTCCCAGCGATGACTGCGACGACGATCCAGCGACTAACGATGCAGGTTCGACGTACCAGGTGGAGAAACTTGTGGATGTGTGTGGGAAAATCGTCGAGCACAACGTTGAGCTGGTGCTCAAGAACGGCCTCGCGCCAGTGAAGAATCTGTATTTTGGCTCCATGTTTGCCGGTGAGAGTAAAGTGATCGAGACCGTGCTGCGCAACAATGGTCCACTGCCGCTGTTCTTCAAGACGACGCTGACGTTTGGAGGCAGCGGCGGCGGTGGTGGAAATGGTGGCGGTGGTGCTGGTCCGGCGAGCAGCGTGGGTCTCAGTGGCGACGAAGAGCGCGAAGCGTACGAGCGGCGCAAGGAACTCCTGGTGTCCCCCGCAGAAGGCCGCGTCGAGCCGTTTGCCCAGCTTCTCGTGACCTTCACGTACCACCCGCGAGGTGTGGACGTGATAAAACTCAAGCAGCTGGAGGCCAAGTACCGTCAGTCGCTCACCTACGACGAGAACAACAACAATGGCGAAACCGGTTCTGCTCTACCGCTGCCTCCCATTGCACTCAACGCGTTCGCGTCGATCCAGTGCGTCGACTTGCAGTCCCAGAATCTGACGTTCGAGGTGACAGGCAAGGCGTTCCTGCCGAAAGTCGAGCTTTCTCCCCTGTCCGCTCTGGATTTCGGAGACGTGAAGAGCCACAACCGCGTCGACATGCTCCTGTCGCTCAAGAACCTCTCGGGGCTCCCTGTGCACTTCTCGATCCCGAAGATCGCCCATTTCTCCATGAAGCCAAATGCTGGGAGATTGGATGTGCTGCAGTCGCAAAGTCTCGTCGCGAGCTTCGCACCGACACAACTGGGCACATTTCAGAGTTCTATTGAGCTCTTGATCAACAAAGACGTACTGGTGGTGCCGATTCACGTCAAAGGACGAGCTGCTGCAGTTGGTGACGTGACCAGCAAGCCGATCATTGGAGGTGTCAATGCGTTGCCCAAGGATTTCGCGCCGCAGTACAAGTTTCTGCTACCAGACGAAGCCAAGCGAACGAAAGGCAAACTGGAGCGAAAATTTAACCGCATGGCACCGTATGAACTCGCCGCTCTCAACGGCACTGCGGCGATTGATGAGTACGAGTTCGAAGGGACCAATAACACGCATCTGACGTACTGCGTGAAAGAACTGGCGAAGCGAGCGGACCACAAGGCTGGATACCATGAGTACCTCGCTGCGTGTCGGCTCCAGCGAGAGGGGAAACAGCGGAAGAAGTCGGCGACAGGAGTGAAACACGACATCTCGAATGCGCGGAACGGCAGCAATAACAACAATGAGGGTGATGATGATTCGGACATCCCCAGCGGCTCGAAAGAAGACAGAAATCTCGGAATGGACCTCCAGGGTGGTGTCCAACCTCGCATGCTCCGGCTGCCGCCTGAACTAAAGCATCAGTCGGAGTCGCTGTGGCTCAGTCAGACGGGAGCGAATGGAGCTGGGAGCAAATCGAAGACGTTCTTCGACGACACCAAGTTCGTGAAGAAAAAGTTCAAGCCACAGCCTGCGACCCAGGCAGAAATCGCCGAGTGCGCGCTCAACCTCGACTATGACCAGCTCGAGCAGGTGCTGTCCGGTCCAAAGACGCTGCACTTTGGGAAGCTGAGCGTGAACGGCACGGCGAAGAGGAGTCTGAGCGTGCACAACAATCTCCCGCAAAACGTGTTTGTGAGTTTGCATCTGCGCGACGAAGATCATCTCGAAGAGCTCGCATCTCACACGCAGCTCAAGTCTCAAGTGGTGCCTCCGCGCACCCTCGCGGGCTTTGATCTCGTCTTCAGTTCCGTGAAGGAGCAGTTTTTTCAGAAGCAGCTCGGATTCTCAATCAACGGTGTCCACAAGCGCGAGATCACGGTGGTCGCAGAGGTCGCGCCGATTGTGGTCGAGTTGTCTACTGGTGAGCTGCAGTTTGAGTTCAGCTATATGAACACGAATCCGTCGATGATGCTTGAGGTTGCGCTGACCAACACAAGCGACTCGGTAGCTCCGTTCCAATGGAGCTTGGTGAAATCACAGGGGCCGAGTCGCCCTGACTCGTCGAAAAGCAACTCGACTGTCGCGACAACGACGCTGGAGAAGAACAGTTCAGCAGCGTCGATGGGGGCTAGTGGCTCTGGTTCCGCAAAGCCCGTTTTCGAGATGTTGCCTCCAAGTGGCTCGCTCGGTGCGAATGCTACAGTTGTCTGCCAAGTCGTGTACACGCCACCAACTGCTGGGAGTGCACTACAGAACTATTTGATGACTCCTGACAAAGGTGGGCGAGGGTCCTGGCTCACGAACTCCTTCCTGCTCGATATCAGCGGCGGGAAAAAATCGACGCTCGTGTGTAAAGCGTTGGTTCAGGAGCTTAAAGTGACTGCGAAGGAGAAAAAAGTCGACTTTGGCACCATTTCGGTCGGCATTGCGAAGGAGAAGAAGATCACGCTGACGAATGCGACCAGCGACACGGCTTCATTCAGCAGTAGCAGCAGCTCGCGAGCGACGTTCTATGCGAGCATCGAGCCTGCGAACGTTGTGACCTCGTTGGGACTGACACTATCGCCTTCCGTTGGCACAATTCTGAGTCAAGAATCGGCAGAAATCGTTGTGAAAATGTTTCCTCACAAGCCGGTTGTGCTGGACAGCAGCGTCGTGCTGCACATCCAGATTCGCGGAGGTAAAAGCCTGAAGATCCCGATCAATGCGACAGTGCTTGTCCCCGAAGTGTTCATTTCACCACAGAGCGTCATCGGGTTTGGTGATGTCGTACTGGGCGTTTCTGTGCCGCGTGTGGTGGCGCTAGAGAACCGCAGTACGATCCCCGCGAGTCTCTTTCTGGACCTCGAGAGTGCTATAAGTGACGAGTTTGCAGTGGTGATGCCGCCAAAGCTGCTTGCGCGTCTGGAAGACGTCAGCAGTGTGTTCATTCCAATGATGGACTTGAAAGAGAAAGAGTCTTTTAGCTCAGAGAAAGACAGCCCCTCGACTGGAGAATCAACGGAATCCGAGGCTGACGCGCTTTGCTCCAGGTGGCAGATCTGCATCCCTCCAAACACGACCGTGTCGTTTCACTTGACGTTCACGCCAAAAAAGCAGGGCTCGCATGACCAGGTGCTACCGATCCAGATCTCAGGGGTGAGCAACACGAGCGCGATCGCTCGCCCCGAGTCGCTGACGAGGAGAGTCACGGCGACTGCCATCCTGCCCCGGCTTCTCTTCTCAAGCGCCGTGCTAGACTTCCACCGCTGTGTGATCACAAGAGAGGGCATTCGCAAAGTGCCGTACACCAAGTTCCTCGTGCTCACGAACAACGACACAAAGAGCGTCAAGTGGCAGATCGACACGGCCCAGCTGAAGCAGATTCAGATGGCGAACCCTGCAGCGTCGAAGCGTGCGGGCCACACGACCTCCGCTTCCGCTTCGTCTGTGATTTTCCACCTAGCACCAGAGAAAGGCGAGCTCGCACCAAGTGAAGAGGTCAAGATCCGAGTGAGTTTCCTACCGCTGGAAGCCGTCGAATACGTCGAAGAGGAGATCCCGTTGCTGCTAGATGACCAGTTCTACATCCACCTGAGCGTCAAGGGCGAAGGGATCCATCCGCACCTATCCTTCAGTGAGAACAAGCTTGTGCTGCCTACAGTGCCACTGGGGATCGTCTCAAGCGCGAAGCTTTTTGTTCAGAGCACCGGGTACGACCACTTGGACCTGACGTATCGAATCCCACTGGACTTGGCGAAAGCCCCAGTCACGCTTCACTTCCCCAAGGGGAAGATCCTGAGCATGGCATGTCCGAAAATCCCCGTGGAAGTTCGCTTTTGCAGCAAGAAAAGCGTCGCGTTCAACGCCCGGATCGAGTTCTTCGACATCGACGGCAACATTTTCTACCTCCCCATTGCAGGATGTACCGAGAACTGTCTGCTGACAAACTACCAGTTCCTCCACACACACCGGGTCGGAAGAGATGGCGATGCATCTCAGTCGGGAAGCGAAGACGCTCATGGCGTGTCTGGTGCGTTGGTGTCGGGCGAGAGGGCGATGCATACCTTGAAGAGGCAGAATACGATGGATGCGTCGATGAAGTTCGAGTTTTACACACACAGCTCGATGAGGTTCCCGATTTACTTGCTCCCGAGCAAGCAGGTAGACGCTGAGCTTCAGAAAGAGAAGCTGCAACAGGGCCAAGGTGCAAGTGGAGCTCAGTCGCAACAAGTGAACGGGTTTGTCGAAGTGGACGCGTCGGCAAGCGTAGCCGACGATAGTTCGACGCTGGGAAGCTCGCTAACGCTACTTCATGGTGCACCGAACAGCAGCGAAATGCTGTTCGCAGCTATGCAGTTCAGCGACACGGAGGTCGCGTTCCTGCTTCAGTACCTCAACACGAACTTTCTGCGGAACCCAGTGACGAAGTTCCCATCTGATTTTGCGGATGCGTGGGGGAAGCCTCTATACGAGTTGCTGGAGATGGTATGCACAAAGAAACCCAGTGGTGGGGGCGTGATGCCGGCTGTGAAGGCGGGGAAAGGAAGTGGCAATGGTGGCGCTGGGATCCAGCCTTCGAAGAAAGATCTGCTTGTGCACTACACGTCGCAGTACGCTGAGCTGCTGAAGTTCCTTAAGTCGTATGGAGCGATGCTGCACGACGTTCCACCTGAGCACCTGCTGAACCAGGAGTTCTACATCCGCGCCTGCGAAGATCCGCGGGTGGACCCGTCGATCTTGTCGTCGCCAGGGCTCGCAGGCATGCGCTTCCTGCAGCGAAGACATGCCCTCGAACGAGAATGGCGCACTGTTTGCTCGAATGCGTGGATGAAAGTGCTGTATCAAGTCATCAAGTGCTTCCTGCTGTACCGGATCACAGCGAAGGGTTACATCCAGCAGCAGCATACACTGCGGCAACAGCAGAGCAAATTGGAGATTTTGCCACGAGCGTGCCAGGGGAGTAATCTTTACAGTGAGGCTGAAATGGTGCTTGTGCAGTGGATCTGTGACAACGTGAGGGCTCAGCAGCAATCACCAGGTAGTGGGACTGGGAACAGTGCGGAAGCGCATCTACTTGACGTGCGGCGAGACTTGCTGGATGGCAAACTCCTGTTCCACTTGGTGGCGTCGCACATTCCGACACTCACGAGTGAGCAGAGCGAGTACCAGTGCTTCCGACTGGACCTGGCAGGACGCAAGCGCCCCCACTCGGGTGCCCAGCTGCACGCAAACGCACAGATCCTATTGCAGACGCTATCGTCTTTTGGTGTGGACTTTGGAATCGACCCCGCGACGTTTCTGCTCAGCATGAACGCTCGCGAGATGGTCGTGCTGCTGCTCCACTTGAACCAGACATTGCCGCAGTTCATCCCCAAGGCGACGATCGAATTTAAAGGCGTCCTTGGGCAGGTGATCGAGAAGAGCATCGAGTTGAAGAACCCGAGCGCTCGTGCATTGCGGTATCAGGTGTTTCTCGATGGCGCGGACTCGGGGACGGGTAGTGGAGGTGGTGGTAGCAACAGTACGTTCAGCATCGAGTCGAACTCTGTGGTGCTCGAACCGGGCAAGACCGAGGCTTTCGTTGTGTCGTTCCGGCCGCGCTTCTCTCGGAAAGTGACCGCGCGGCTCGTGTTCCAGTCGATTCGAGAGCCATTGCTGTCCACGTCATCGTCGGGGGCGACGATGGTGTTTCTGCTGGAGTCGAACATCATCTCGCGGAAGCCCGTGCGAGTGATTCAGATTGAAACGAACACGTACGAGAAGAAAATCGAGGAACTCGTGATCGAAAACCAGTTTCCAGCACAGGCTGCGTACCGATTGTCCATGACCCAGCAGCGACAGCAGCAAGGCGCAGCGAATGCTTTCAACGTATCGCCTGGTGGTCCAGAAGCATCGGTTATATCTCAGAACCCTGGCCCAGGACAATCTCGAAAGAAATCGGTCCAAGGGAAGGAGAAAGGTCGGCTAAGCGGGGTGACGGCGCCGCTTCCGCTGGCGAACTCAAATTCCTCGCTGACCGGCGCCATAGCGTCGACAAACTCAGGGTGGAAGAAGAACGTTCTTCAGACGAACAAAGGCCGCGACGACACGGACCTCAGCTGGTGTATGTGTGCGCAGCAGCCGTTCTTTCTGCCCGAGTTCGGCAGCAGCGGTTCGACGGCGAGCAGCAGCAGTGATCTCGCCCCACAGATGCAGTCGTTGGCGGGTCTCGGGGTCATCAACATCCGCAATCAGGGCTCTACGACCGTGAAGCTGGAGTTCTTGCCCCTGCTCCCAGGCACGTACAAGTGTCAGCTGCTTTTCCTTGACGAGAAGATCGGCGAGTTCATGTACGAGATCCATGCTGTTGCTCACCTGCCAGCGAGTCTTGACACGCTCAAGTTCCAGTGCGAGACTGCCGCTGGCGCTTCAGGTGCAATGACGGTGAGTGGGGCGAACCGATTCCATTTCCTACGCGAGCTAGTCGTTCCTGTGAAGAACCCGTCTCTCTCCCGAGCGCTGGTGAGCTACGTCGAGCGTGCGAGTGGTCACCTCAAGACGAAGCTCAAAGAAGGTTTGAAGAGGTGCGAGGAGGCTCACCACACGAGCTTCCAGGCTGAGTTCAACTCACCCTTCTTCACATCTATGTACCAAGAAATGACGCTAAGCAGCACGGCAACCACGATGAAGATCCAGCGAGGCAGTTCATCGTCGTTAATGTCTGATGCTGAACCAGTAACATCACGTACTGACCAGTCCTCAACCACAGAGCACAGTGGCAGTGGAAGCTCGAAAGGGGCAGCGAAGGCGAACCAAGCGCGCTTGCTGACCCCACGGTCTAACAACACTACCGTGGTGTCCCCCAACGTGGTTCTCATTGACTTCCAGCCGAAAGGAGCGGGCGTCTACACATGCAAGCTTCTGTTATGTTCGCACCACACGATCTGCGGCAGCAACGATCTGAGGGTCTACGACCTCGAGGCAAAAGTGAAAGAGCCGAATGTGAAGACACTGCTCGAGTTTGCGGCGCCCGCCAGGCACAGCATCGTTCAGGAGATCCCGCTCTCGAACCCTTCGGACTCACCATGGTCGCTCAAAGCGTCGTTCAGCAGCAGTGAGAGTAGCGTTGGCGGCGGGAGCATGTTCTCGGGACCGTCAACGCTGTTAGTACCCGCGAAGAAGACCGCGAGCTACCCACTGACGTTCTCGCCCAAGTGGATCTCGAACGAGAAGAGCAGTTTTGTGCTCATGAACCCTTCGACGCAGCAGCAATTCGATTTTGAATTGAGTGGCTACGGTGAGGAACCGTTGGCGCAGGACCACGTCGTGATCTCCTGTCAGGCTCGGACGAGCGTCGTACATGAGTTCGAGGTCGTGAGCTTCAAAACGGACCCACATGGCGCGCAGCACTACAAGGTCGAGTCGGATCTGCGCGATGTCAAGGGTGCGCCGACCATCAGCGTGCCGAGTGCTGGTGGCGCGAGCGTGAAATACCAGCTGACGTTCAGTCCGATCGTGAGTGGGACGTACTTCGGCTCGATCACGTTCACGAACGAAGCGACAAAGGAGTACATTTGGTACACCATCGAGGCGAACGTGAGCCCGCCTGAACCAGAGACGACGCTCGACATGTGCGCAGTAGTGCGTGGAGCTATTGGCGTTGAGATCAGCTTGGCGAACCCGCTCGACCACGCGGTCACTTTTGCGATCGAACTCCAGGGTGAAGGGCTGCTCGGTCCAACGACGTTTTCACTTGAAGCCCAGGATTCGGGAGTCTATGAACTTGTGTACTCACCTTTAATGGTGACAGGCAGCGCAGACAACACCGCTGTGCCGCAAGATGGTGCAGTTTTGTTCTCGAACGACGAGATCGGGCAGTTCTGGTACCGCCTTCAGCTCGCAGCGACGCCAGCGCCTGCGCAGGAGATGAAGGACATGTGCTGCGCTGTCGGCGACGTGTGTTCACAACCGATCCTGCTGCAGAACCCGAGTGAGAAAGACCTCTTGCTACATTACAAAGTCACCAACACGCGCAACTTTTCCATCAAGGGCGGCGGTGGCAATGACACGGAACCAACCATCTCGGTTGGCAAAGGCCATGGAGGGCCACACTCGCCTTCTCCTCGTGTGATTTTGCCACCGTTCGGTCAAGCCACCGTGATTGTTGAGTACACCCCATCGTCCCTGTCCGAGTACGAGTCCACGAGTATCGTGTTCTACGAACCGAACGTCGTGAGCGACTGGGAGTTTGTCGTGAAAGGAATCGGGAAGGCACCGAGCGTGATGAAGCCCATCCTGGTCTCTGCAAAAGTTCACGAAGCCGCCTCGACGCTGTTCACGTTCAAGAACCCATTCGCAGACACGCTGCGAGTGGAAGTGAAGCTCGTGATCGAAGAGAACGAAGGGCGAATGGGAGGGAAACGACCCACCGGTGGCGGTGGCGGAGCAAGAGGCGAACACGGACAAGTGTTCGACATCCTGCTCAAGAAGAGCCGTGTCCAGATGGAGAGCTTTGGCCACTTGCAGGTGCCGATCTCGTTCATCCCGCAGTTCGTCTGTGAGGCGCGTGCCGAGATCATCATTCGCGGCAGCGAGGACTACGGCGAGCTTGAGTGGCGGTACCCGATCCACGGCATTGCCGAGGCTCCGCTGCACCCACGACCGTTCACGTTTGCGAGTCAAGCGAGAGATTCAATAGAGAAGAAGATCCTGTGCGAGTTACTCGCGGCCCCTTCGGACATGATGCCGTCTGAAGAAGTGTTCACGGTCGAACTAGACATCCCCACTGAGCGCTTCGGTGCGCTGGCATCAGCGGCTTCTATCGAGCGCTCGCTGAGCATCAGCGCGCTTCCAGTAGAGGCTGAGACCGCACTGAACGCGTCAATCTTCCTGCCGTACCACATTCGTTTCGATCCGCTGCGACCATATCGTGGGTCCATCTATTTGCTGGTGAAGAAGAAGAGCGGTGGGTTCTGGCGGTTTGAGGTCGTCCTCGATGTCAGCGACCCACCCATCGACGACATGATCGCGATTGAGTCGAGTTTGAACCAGACGTCGTCCATCACATTCCAGCTGCGCAACCAGTTCCGCCAGTCGGCGCGCTTCCTCGCCGAGTTCTCTGCTGGTTCGTCCAGCGCATTCACTGTCTACCCCACTGAAGGTTCGCTGCCTCCCTATGGAAGTGACGAAGGAATGCCGTTCGTTGTCTCATTCACGCCCACAGGGTACGGGAAGATGCAGTCGGGTCAGCTGGTGATCCTCACGGAGGAGATGCAATGGACGTTCAACATTAAAGGCACGTATCCAGACGCGAACAGCAGCAGCAAGAGCAGCGGCCCCAACAGTAGTCTCAGCTCGAGCGCGTCACGGTATCGCCTGGGCATTTCGAGCGAAGCCAGCCCGAGCTCTGGCTCAGCCAGTCACAGTCCGAACGGGTCGCCAGCGCAGTCAGGTAGCCCAAAAGCAGGCAAGATCAAGTCGCGGTCCAAGTGAGAAGAATATTATCACGACCCAAGTACAAAGGAGCAAATACCACAGCTGCAGCAGCAAACAGCTTTTGTTTAGAACCACACACTGGAGATATTTCTGTCAACTTCGACGAGTAGCCAGGTCGAGGGGGTTCAGCAAATCCAGCTAGCGAGAGAGCGTCTCTCATAGCGCGGTGGTCATACGAAGACGCTGGGCAAGACTCGATGAGCCGGTGCTTGCAAAGTGCGAGCCTTGATCAGAAGATCAAACCCGTTTCAGTCTCCTCTCCTAAAATACGAGACACTTCTGGTTGCTTTCAGACAACACGAAGCGATCGTCTGAATTCCGTCAGTTTCGGTATTTTGGTGCCGGCAGCAAGCGGAAGAAGGACGAGACTAGCTTGAGGACGACTGGAAGACACGCCACCGAGCACAATTGCGTCGACATCTGAAAGGATGCAAAGACGAATGAGCTCCCCCAACACGACGGCCGTCTGGGTGCACGTGAAGTGGCGTCTCCAGGTGCTCAAGATCTGCGCGTTCCTCATGGGGATGTCGTTCCTGGACCTGCGAGACCTCTGGTACAAGATCACGTGGGTTGGGCCCTACGATTCGTTCGCGTTCAACGCCGGCAGTCGCGGCACGCTGCTCCCGAAGTCGCTGCCCATGGACATGACTATCCCGCCGTCGCTCAACCAGAGTGAGTGGACATCTGGGTGGCCGTCGTACCACTCGCGCTGCGAGACGCTCACGCCGTTCTGCTCGCCCGGGAGCACGTTCTTCCTGAACGCCATGGGCACGAAGTGCCAGGTGGGCGTGCTGAACGAGACGAAGGTACTGCCGCGGCTCGTGATGACGAGCAACGTGCGCTCGGACTCGATGGCGTGGGGCGCCTGCCAGCTTCTCTTCGACCACCGCAAGCCCGGGATCTGCCAGCAGCACATCGTGAGCAAGTTCCTCGAGCGGTACCACATGCGTGCTGAGCCGGTGCTGCGTGAATGGCTCGCGCAAGAGGGTAGCGCCGCCGAGGCCGAGCTGCTGCGGTTCCTGGAGCTCATTGCGATGAGCCACCCGAAGTGGAAGCTCATCTGCACGGGTGGCTTTGACTACTCGACGCCGGGACGGTACTACCCCAAGATCTTTGGCTGCGCAAGCCCAAACATCTTCCGCACCGAGTTCGTGGGCGTGTACGCGACAAACATCTACCGACTGCAGTTCGACAAGGCGTGGCTCACGGCCATCGACATCGTGTCCTTCGTGGGCATCCAGTACAACATCCGGCAGAACACGATCAACTACTTCGACATGGACGAGGAGACGATCACGAACTCCACGGATGGCTCGACTTCCGTCGCGCTCTCGATCACAGAGACGACGGCCAACAACTTCGTCTCGAGAGGCCTGCTGTACGTGCTCATGATCCTCATCGACATTCTGTTGCTGCTCTCACAGATGTACACGGGACTGGAGCTCGTGACCGAGTGGATCATTCCCGTGATGCGCAAGCAGGACGAGAAGCAGTTCGAGGAGGAGCTACAGGAGCGTCTGGGCACCGACACCCCTCTGCATTCCGCGACGAGCCCTGAGGACGTGTCGTTCTCCAAGGAGGAGTACACGTCCGCCCTCTCGACGTCGCTGTACCGGAACAACGTCATCGTGCTGCTCACGGTCATCAGCCAGATGATCTCGTGGGGGATCATCATCCCTAACTCGGTCATCTGGACCTGGAGTCTGTCCAACAGCGCCAAGCTGCAGGCATTCCTGGGCAGCCTGCGTCTCTGGACGCTCATCCTCATTGGCGCAAACGCGCTCTGGGACGTTGTCGTGTTCTTCTTCGAGCGTCACGCGTACTACTTTGCGCGCGCGACGTACGTGACGTCGTTTGAAGTGATGACCATCGGTGCCATCTGCGCCTACAGCAAGAGCGCGGACGTGATGGCGATTTCCGAGATCAAGTTCGACCTCGAGCACCAGCGCGTAAATGACGTCTTCTCGTTCGCTGGCTTCGTCGCGCATGGCAACACGTTCAACGAGGACCTAGACTACTCGCCCAACTCGCGCGCGCACCTGCTCAGCGTCATGTACATGCCTCTGATCGCGATTGTGGGCTGGAGCATCTTCGGTGTCTTCCTCTGGCTGCTCGTCAAGCTTGTGATCTATTGGATCTTGAACCTGCCCGTGGTTGCTGGCTGGATGCGCAACGTGAAGAAGTCCATGGGCATCAAGGACCCTGGCGTGGGCGTGACCTCGGTTTCGGGCACGCTCGAGCAGCTCAATCGCAAGAAGCTCATGAACTCGGCGCACATGCAAGACCCGATCGAGCGCCTGTACAAGCGCGTGGAGCTTGAGCACATGCTCAACATCCCCATGCGCGCGCGCAGCCTTATTCGCGCGACGCTAAGCATGCAGAAGATGGTGCGTGGCGAGGTGATCATCCGACCGCCCGTGCACTTGGACTTCGGCGTACTCATCCGCGACCGCGTCGTCACAGCGCGCACGGGCTTCCGCTCCACCATGCGCTCGATGATGGAGCTCTCGCCGCCGCCCGTCTCGAAGTCAATGCGCACCATCACGACGGCGACCATCAATGCGACCGACTTTGCGGGTCTCGGAGAGCTCAAGAACCACCAACACCCGTCACCGCAGACGCCCGAGAAGCAACCCGCGGCCAAGCAACGCGGCAACGCGTTCGGAGGCAAATCCTACGGCGCCGTGCACGCAGCGGAAGAGTAAGGGCATCGATAGAAGTGATGGAGCAATGTGCGCCACGAAGCGGCCTTCACCAGTTTTCATTTACTTTAGCAAAAGAAGCAAATACTCGCCTATCTTGATTCTAATCAGCCGAGAAAGCTGCACCCTGACGTGAATATTCGTTCGACGAGTCGACCACGACGCTATCCAGTGAGATGGTCTTGTATCGAGCGAATCTGTTCAAAGAATGCACTGTCAGAGCCATTGCTAAACCAAATCCTGATATGCGTACACAGACTTACCACGGCTAACTCCGCCTCAGCGGCAGCGCGCGTCTCTTCGAGCCGCTCATGGAGCTCCTGCGCGTGGGCATCAAACTCTCGGAGCACCTTGGATGGTGATTGCTGGTCCATCACTTTGACGTCCGCTTCGATCGAGTGCAGGCGCGCGAGCTCGCTCCGGAGCTTCTGGATGTCTTGCTTTTGCTGTCGAAGCGTGTCCTAACATCAACAGTAAAGCAAAACATATTTCTTAGAGTCATAGGTTCGATCAGCTCAACTGCACTTATTCGCATTGTACACACACCTTCTTGCGCCTGCGGTAGCGTCGAGATGCCTCTTGCGTTCGTATTCGCTTCTTCAGATTCTCGAACTCAGCGTCGTTCAGTTCAGTGATCCCAGGTTCCGCCGGGTTTCGACGAGCAGCTGGCATCGGATCAATGCCTGGACTGCTACGAAGCAGAAAGCCGCGAGCACACATCGTCAATGATAGAGAACTAAATTCCAACACCTTCTCAGCAGCAAAAAGAGTACTATCCTTGGTGCTGCCAACGGTGGCGGGTCTCGAAATATCGAAGCGAAGTCCATGGGCACGGGTGGCGGCTGGCGAACCATCAGGGAGCTGATGTCGTTGACCGAGCGGCGGCCGCCGCTGCGAGCGCCTGAAAACAGCAGCGACTGGGATTTGTCATCCGAGCTGTCGCCCTTCTCGCTCCCGCAGTGTTGGCCAGCGATCCCGCAGTCTTTCGACTCGGGCTTGTCGGTCGCCCCGTCTTTCTTCTCTTCGTCGCTGCTGTGGTCTTGAAGCAGCAAAGCGAGGATCTCGTCCATCATCCCGGAGTCTGCGCACCGCGAGCTCTGGCGCGACGTGAACTCCTCGTGATTCGGGTCTGTTCGCTGAAATGCCATGATGAACACAGCTCGGCTGTTTCGAAAATGACGCGACAAAGAGAAGCAGTCGACCAGCTGACTCCACGCTGTGCTGTGTACTAACAGCGCGTGCGTGTGGGACGCAGTGCGGTTCTCGAAATCAGCGCCTGGTCCACGGTCGATCACGTCAGTCGAGCCTCACGCGATCATCGCTGCTGATGAGGGTCGCAACCGAGCGTTATCCGATAAAGAAGTGAGAAAGCCCTCTCGTCTCAGAGCCCAAATTTCAACGTCACAAGGTCGGTAGGTCGGTTGAAATTAAAGAAAGAACATCACATTTAGAGATTAATTTTGTTATAGTATATCATACTGTATACCGGTAGCAATAAATTGCCTGATTTTAATGTATTCGGATGAAATTGTAGCTGACATGATTTAACGTCACAAGAGTGAGCATGGTGGTGACTACAGTGGAAACCACTACTGAATCAGCATCAGCGCAGACCATTGCAAGCTCTGTATCGGCGTCGCAGCACAGCTCGAGTCAGCATGCGAGGTGGCGGAGACAAGAATCAAAACACTGCACTCTAGCGTACACTGACGGTCTCAATGTCCACCACATGTCTTTGTAACTCGTCTCGACAGTTTGCACAGCCAAACAAACTGTCGCTCATCCACACTGCGCTACTGCGCGTCTAAGAGTGCTGCTACGACTTTCATCGTGTCGTCCTGTCACTCGTGCGACTGCTGCATGATCGATTCCAGAACCTTTAACTTGAAACAAACTATACTAGTTCGTGGCGAGTGCTGAGATCTTTGATTTATAAGCTTCGTTGTCGATGTGATTATCTGCTGGAAACGGCAACTTGTTGACAGAGGAGGTTCAAAGCGCCGTGGTAGGATTCAATTTGTGGTGGGTGCAGGTTCACATTCGCCACGACGTCAGACTCGCCTCTTCCTCCATATTCGTACTCTGCTTCCTCGTATTCTCCACCTCGTTCGGCAAGGTCAGTATCGGCGGGCTCGCCACGGCCGGGAACGCGTCTCGTCCGAGCAGAGGGGGACACGCCCGACGCATAGGCCACGCGCTGTTTGCCAAAGTCGGGTCGTATTGTGAGCACGAGAAGGGCTATAATTACCATGTCGAAGATAATGAGGCGATGAGTGTGTCGCGGCATCTCTCGTTCTTGCTGCTGTCGTAATGTGAAGCTGCTTCTTCAAGAGAAGCAGGTGGCTCGTCTTTGAGCAGAACGTGGTTTTGGTCGCGTTTGTTGTTGGAATAAAATTTCACAGGCATTCTGCTCTAAGCTTTCAAGATGGGGACGACCGGTTTACACTGTTTCAGTTTATCAAAGGTAGTTTATTCTGTCCTGTCGTCCTGTAGGGTAGAAACAAGTACTGAGTATTTTACTCGTAGGGTAAAATGCAGTCACTTCAATACAGGACTGTACAGTCTGATTCTATCTGTTGTGCGAAACCAGCCTGAACAAAAGGTGTCACAACTCGAGCGCATCCGAGCGCGCTCTCCTTTGACACTGACAACGTCTTTCATGAGTATGCACTGTGTTTGTCCTTTGCATGATGATTGGTGGCGGCGCTGGGTGCAGCTCGTTGGTCCAATTTCAGGACCACTTTCGTTGTGTCACGCGACGATGGATCCCATCCCATCTTTCGACTCTGCACACACACACACACACACACACACACACATACACACCAGCGGTCGTGCGTGACGCGCATCAATCTCCGAATGCATGCGTGATTTCATGAAACTACTCGACCACAAAAAATATATCCAGTTCGGAAAATGAGGTAGATACAAAGTCGTGCATTAATCAGTCGCATCTGGCAAAACACATTCCAATGACTACCGTCTGCAAACAATGAACCCACTGGAATCATTCAGGGAAAAGGTTTACCCATCACGTTGGGTACACTTCGAGTGGATTGGGTGCAAAGGCAATGAGATGAAAAAATTGGCCAGCAGAGTGAATGTCAAAAATCCAACTACCAACGACGAGCTTGGGTGCACCTTTCCTTTTTCCTTTAGTTGGTGGAAGTGCGTTGCCAGTTCCGAATCTGCCGCCTCCCGCCCAAGTCGACCGATCTCCAGTCCAAGCAGCAGCACTTCCGCACGCAGACAGCAGCAGCGGATTGACGACAGAGAAACCAAGAGTGTGTGTGTGAGAGAGAGAGTGTCACTCACGATGAACACACGAGGATGGCGCGCAGTTGTCTCGATGGCGGCTGCCTGTGCACTGCTGAGCTGCTCAACGAGTGACGCGTTTCTTGGTACGTAAATGGCAAAGTGCTGGTGCTCGCTATCATAACAATGCTGTGGTGATGTACCATGTACTGAATTGTGCATGTGTGTGTGTGTGTCGTTATGGATGTCGCTTTCCACAGAGTGTCGTCAGCCGAACTACCTGGCGAAGAACGGGAAGATCATCGCGGTGGACCCGCTGGACGCGTCGGTCGAGACCGAGATCAAGATTAAGGGCCTATCGTGGGGAGGCATGGAGAAGGAGAACATGATTCCTGACGGGCTCTGGGGTACCGCAACTGCGAACAAGGAGGGAGTGCAGGCTACCACTGTGGTGAGTGGCGCTCATTTTCTTGTTGTCTCGGGTGCTGATGGTTACAGGTGACTTCATCGTGCTGACCCTGCTTTTTGGTTTTGTTGCTGCTTAATAGAAAAAGGTGCTCGGATTCATGTCAAACAACAGCTTCAACTCGGTACGACTGCCACTGAATGCTGAGTACGTTACAAACGACCCGCTCCCACAGCTGGCATACATCCACGCGTATGAGAACCGCGAGTTCACGTCGTGGGACAATATAAACAACGTGCGCTACTTGGATCTCATTGGACGTGTGGTCGAGACGTTCCAAGACAACAAAATCACTGTCCTCCTCGACATCCACCTCCTAGACAAGTACGACGCAGACGCGTACTGGTACACGGCTCCGTTTGTGAACATCACGGAGTCTGGATCGTACATGGCGGTGTCGTACCTGGCGAAGACGCTGTGCAACGCCGGTCACTGGAATATCATCGGCATCGACCTCAAGAACGAAATGTCGGACGTCCAGTGGAACTCGAAAGCCGAGGATTCGAACATCAAGAACGATTGGCGGCAAGCGGCTGAGGTCTTAGCGAATCGCGTCGTGGAGTTGTGTCCGCAATGGCTGGTCTTCGTCGGCGGAGCGAGCTCACCGACTGCGTACCAGCGCTTCCGAGTCGCGGATGACTACAAAGAGCTGAGCGATCACTGGAATGGCGGCAACTTCAAGAACGCAACTCTCAACCCAATCAAGATGGCGGTGGAGAACAAGCTGGTGTACGCACCGCACGCGCACTCGCATGGCGTTTACCCTCGCAACTACATGTTCACGTCGAAAAGCAACTGCTCGACCATCAGCGACGACATGGACTTTGAAGGAGAGCAGGCGAAGTCCGAGTGTGTCGAGTTCGTGGACGGCGTTAAGTCGACGACCAAGTTGAAGTGCAGCAAGTCGCAGTTTGCGTGCCAGTCGTATGCGCACCTCCCGACAGCGAATCTGGTCGAGCAGTACAAGAAGGTGATGGACGAAGCGGTCGGGTCGATCGCCGCAGAAGGGAAGGGGCCGATCGTACTCGGCTCGTTCAGCGGTGTCTACGGCCCTGGCCAGCCTCAGCAGACTGCAGTCTTAGACTACTTGATTGACTTCGCTGCCAGCGTCCAGGGTGGATGGTTCTGGGCATTGAACCCAGACAGCGAGTACTACCTCGAGGATTCCATGGACAAGAAGGCAGGTGTGTTCGGTCGCACGCACTACGGGATCATGAAGACGACGTCGTGGCAACAGGCGCATGACGATCTGATCACCGCTCTGGCGAAGATGCCATCTACCACAATCCCCTGCTACGGCGGAACTGAAAAGAAGTCGAAATCCAGTGATGCGTTCAGTGTGATGGCGTCCCAGAGCTCTATGGTGACGATTGTGCTCCTGGCGACGATCACTCTCCTTGTGATGTGAGCACCTTCGCATGCATATGAGATTATTCGGTGAGTGCAGCTCCCTGACGTAAACTTCACTCAATACAGGTCGTATTTATCATCTTCACCTCAATGTCTCTGTTGGCCCGAGCAAGAAATCATCACCATGTGGCAATAAGAATGTGCTGAATGCTGTGGTGCATTCCAAACAGACGATCAAGCAAGCTGCTCCGGACGCTGTGCTGTGTGGTGACGCACAGGAGCTCAGACTCTATAGTATTATGCGATGCGAAGTGACAGGAGGTAGCTCAGCATGGACTTTCGGGACGTTATGAATCTCTTCGTGAATCGTGATGGAGACATTCTGGCGCTGCGCGAAGACGAGGAAGAAGAGCTGGAGCGACAATACCAAGTTGTTGAGGAGGAGGAGTACGTGAACCCTGACGGCGAATTGGATGATGACGGCCCACCAGTCACTACTAGTAGCTGCCTGGATCCAATCACCTCACTTGCGCAGCACTTCGTGGAAGATGCGCGCGTGCCGCAAGATCCGCGACGCTGGAAAGACCTGCTAGAGCTGCAAGTGAAAGCAAAGATCCTGACCACGTCCAAGCATCAAGCCATGATGAAGTTTCTACCTCTAAATCTCCACAGTGAAGGCGTCAGCTACGAGCTGTTTGTACACCGAGGACCAGTAGTCACAAACGAAGTGGAGGAAGTGCTAAACGATTTCGTCGATCTTTCCATTCCTTCTCGCAATAGCATAAAGCGAGCGTTCGTGGTGCTATGAGACTCGCTCATCCCAGCAGCATCGCTCTCCTCGAACTTCGTTCACCATCGCCCCTAAGCGGCAATCTTAGCGAGTATGGTCAAACGCAGAGGCAAAGCTAACAAAGCTCACGAATTACTCATCGGGTTATCCTCATGCTCTTCTTGCGCCTCGTCATTGGCGCGGAGCTCTGCACGACAGATAAATGCGTGATCTCAAACCGGAGGATTGAGCAGGAGATACTGCAGCGCCTGGAGGATACGCTTTATGGAGTCATCGCTCTCGGGGAGCCATCGCAACGAGCTGCGTGAAGAGATGACTTTGTCTAAGGTCATGTGCATATCCACTTCGAATAAGTCAAAGTAGCACATCCGGCGACTTGAAGAGTTTATCGACGCGACTTCATCGTTCTCCATCGAAATGGCGTTATACGCCATTACGCACCCACGGCTCGTAGCTGCTCTCATCCGAGCGCACAAGGAAAAAGATGTCGTGGTGTAAGTGTTCATAGGCAAGACGCTCATGAAGTACGACAGTAATCTGGTGCTGTTTCTGATATACGTCGGCAGCACCATTTGGGTACATAAGAGGCAGACCTACATGCTACACTACAAATACATGGTGCTGGATCGTGCTGTAGTCATACACGGCAGCGTGAACGCTATGGTCGGTAGTGATATTGTCATGGTGCATGATGGCCCTCGCGCGTCGCATGATGTTGGTGCGTTCGAGAAGATTATGGGGAGCTACTATGTCCATTTGCTGCATCGAGACAACTTCATCACCAGCATACCATGTGCTAATTGTGGCAAATGTCAGGCAGGAGAGACTGCGGCATTGCCGGTCCTCAAGCTGTGACCGATGCTCCGTCACTTGACGAGTTCGAGTTAGGCCTCGAAGAAAACGAGCGCTTCGACCACAAGGGTATCGCTGAGCTCCATGCTTAAGGCAATAAGCTTGCCGTGTTCGAGATCGAATCAACACCTGATCTTGACAAGGTCGACGACACGAGCGTTGCCAAGTAGATCCCACAAGCTATTTATTCCCTTCACTTTCCACCTTCCAGACAAACTAGGGAACGAAATTAAAGTCGTGGATGTGGCCCACACAGTTCTATTGGATCTGTGCTATTTTATCTATTCGGGCGATCCACTCGGTCGTTGCTGATATACTTAACGAAACATTAGCAAGTAGTCGCAAGACGTCACTCAACCGCGTGGCCATCGACCTACTGGATGTATATTTAGTGTTTCGCTCGCGCGAGAAGGCGTGCTACAAGCTGCGCAAACACCGCAAGAACGCAAACTGCAGCAGGCGCGCGTCGCAGGAGCTGGTTGTGTTCTCTTTGCATCCATTTCGCGACTGTTCGACCGATATCCCACGAACATGACAACGCACGACGCTCTCTGGACATTGGCTGTCGCGTTTTAGCCAATCGCTTAGCGTGCACTGCTTTCATTTTGTTCAATTGCGCGTCACTCTATCGCTGATGATACATGTGATTGGATGAAATAAATATTTAAAAGCTTTGACAGCGAATATTGTCGCACTGTGATTGGCTCATGTTGACTCTCACGAGTCGCAGCTGGCACCAATCCGCGAATAGGATTTGTACAGCTTGAAAGAATCTGAGCCTGAAATCTGAACCGAGTTGGCCAACCGTTGCCCAGCTGACCTCTTGGTTCACCACTGCGCATGATACTATAGATAATATTGTATATAAGAAGGTTTTATTTGATTACTAAATGTAACAGTATCAGTAATGGTATGTCATCTACAGATTCACACAGTTGTTTTAAGAAGGAAAACTAAACCGACAATGAGCTAATCAACATCACCTCGTTGCCTGTGCAATAACCTGTAACAGAGGAATACCTCCTCCACGCAATCGCCATCCCATTCCGCTGTTGCTGCTGCTGGTGATGCCCTAGCAAGCAAAGAGAAGCGCTCACTTGCACATTTGCTCTGTTGCCGCACTCGACATCTCCATACAGCACAAGCTACAAGACCAGAAGATCCAGAATGCGGCGCAGCACCAACCTCCAGTCGACGTCCAGCGACAGCAGCCGCTCGCAGGAGCTCGCGCAGCAGCAACACGTGCCGCTCTTCGCACTGCCCAAGAGGACGTTCTACCAGCACTTGCAGCATCACATCCCGATCCTTGAGTGGTTGCCCAAGTACCAGATCCGGCGCGACCTCAAGTTCGACATCGTGGCCGGCATCACGGTCGCTATGATGCTTATTCCGCAGGAGGTCTCGCTTTCGACTATCATGCACGTGCCGCCGCATCACGGACTGTACACGGCGGCCACGGCGCCACTCATCTACGCGCTTTTCGGCTCGTCCACTGTACTGTCCGTGGCCAGCGGCTCGGAAGTTGCGCTGCTCGTGGGCACGATCCTGAACCCCATAGAGGACGAGAACGAGCGCATCGCCACGGGCATCATGTTCGCGTTCCTCTCGGGCTGCATTCTGCTGCTCATTCGCATTCTGAACTTAAGCCAGATCGCCGATTTCTTCTCGCGCCCGGTCATGGGCGGCTTCATCTCGGCCGGCGGCTTCCTCATCGCGCTCGCGCAGGTGCAGAACTGGCTGCAGATCAAGGTCGAGCACGCCACGTACCCGCCGCAGACGGTCTACAAGATCTTCCAGGGCATCGGCAAGACGAACAAGTACAGCTTTTGGATCTGCACGGTCTCCATTTTGTTCCTCTTCGCGCTGCGTTTCATCAAGAAGCGCTTCTTCCCCAACCCAGTGGTGAGCCGTCTCTTTGACCCCGAAGTGCCATCGTCTTCGTCCAAGGACGACCAGCTCGAGACGCAGCAGATTTTGACGCCCGTGCCAGACCACGGCGCTGCCCCGCCGACCCAGGCCATGCACAGCCACGGCTTCTCGCTCACGGACCAGCAATACATGAGCATGGAGGCGCTGCGTGAACAGGAACACGCCGGAGACACCAACGCTGTGAAAAAGGAGTTGCCCAAGTCCAAGGGCCTGCTGCTGCTCATCTTCATCGCTCGTACGCTCTGCGACCTGGGTCCGCTGCTCGTGTGTATCTTTGGCGGCATCATCGGCTACTACCTCGGCCCAAAGAAGCTCAAGCTCACGGGCGATGTGCCCAGCGGGTTCCCGTCGCCACTCGAGCCCTGGTACGGATTCAACAACGGCCTCATCGCGGGTGACAAGTTTGGTGAAATCGTGCTCAAGGCGCTGACGATTTGCGTTGTTGTGTTCCTCTCGAGTATCGCCATGTCCAAGCGCCTGGCCATCCAGCGCGGCGAGGATATTGACACGGACAAGGAGCTCACGGGCCTGGGCCTCGCGAGCATCGTCTGCGGCTTCTTCCAGGCCATGCCGCCCACGGGTGGCATGTCGCGCACAGCCGTGAACCTACAGAACGCCAAGACGCAGCTCGCGTCCATTATCACGACGTTCATCATCATCTTTTGCCTCTACACTATGACGGGCACGCTGTACTACCTGCCGCGCGCGACACTTGCGTCGATCATCATCGTCGCGGGCTTCTCGCTCATCGAGTTCAAGGAGGCCAAGTGGCTCTACCGCGTCAAGCGCGACGAGTTCGTCGTCTGGGTGCTCTCGTTCATCCTCACGCTCGGCCTGGGCGTGCTCGACGGGCTCATCGGCTCGATCATCGTGTCCGTGCTCGCACTCATGTACAAGACCAAGACGTCACCCGTGGCGATCCTGGGCGAGCTCGACAACGGCCACTTCGTCGACCGCGACGTGTACCCGCAGGCGCACCACTTGGGCGACATCGTCGCCGTGCGCGTCGAGAGCTCACTGTACTTTGCCAACTGCGAGCGTGTCGCCGTGTTCGTCGAGATGGAGATCGCGCGTCTTGTCGCGATCGGCATCCGCACGCGCGGCGTGGTGCTCGACGCGCGCCACATGAATGACATGGACGCCACGACGATCCAGGTGTTTTCGGACATGCAGGAGAAGCTCGCGAAGCGCAACGTGCGCTTTGCGATCGCGAACGCGAACGGCAAGCTCCACGACCTCATCGCGGCCACGAACCTGCTCAAACGCATCTTCGGCTGCAGTCCGAGTCTGCAGCTCGAGGACGTGGTGCGCATGCTGCGCAACCTACCGCCATCCCCCACGCTCCAGCGCGCTGGCGCCACCCAGGTCTAAACGTGTGTGCTGAGAAAGAAGTTTGTAAATGACTGTATCATTATATAGCTAGTTGTACGCAACAGCAGCGTCAAGCAATCAAAGCTGCTGTCGAATGAAGCGAAATGTTGAAATCGAATACGTCTGTACTTGGTGAGAATCAAAGAGCATCCCAGCCAGTAGGCACGAGTGAATGTAAATGTAGCCATGTTGTGCGGGATGGACGGATGGGTACACTTTGAGGAGGGTTACGTGGCCAGTACTCGTCTACAAATACTCCACGTGCAGTTTCGTAACCTAAGATTGCCCCTTGTGCCCAAGTTGCAAGCTCTATCTGACAATGGGGAGAGAACGAGCAGCTCTTCAGCAGCAGCAGGTGAGTGAAGCGACAGCAAGAGACTATGAACCATAGACTCACTCATAGGCGGAGCTGCGTATGTGTGTTCTGTGTTTTTGTAGCGCTGTCGAAGCTGCGAGGTGCTTCGCGAACAGCTCGCGCAGCTCCAGGTGCAGAGCCAGCTACAGGCGCGCAAGGACCAGCAGAAGTGCCTGCTCATGTTCCAGCAAGTACAGCAGCTAGCGAAGCTCAATGCGTCGCTCGTCCAGCGCTGCAACGGCGCTACAGCTGCCAGCGTCTTCAGTATGAGGTGTGCTAGAGGCGAGGAGTCGTTATCACTCTCCTCCCAGCTACACTCACCGAAGCCAAATCATAAAACAACAGAGCGCTACCACGACGACCCTGAGCGACATCGTCTCCAGACCATCGTGGTCGAGCAAGCCCAGGAGCTTCAAGCCTTGCATAGGAAACTCGAGTCGGTGATCCCGATCCCACCGGGATGCCAGGTTGAGGAGTCCAAAGTGATCTTTAATGGACGGCTCCGTCTCGATGATTCCACTGAACCGCACACATCCTCGGAAGGCAGTGAGACGTCAGAGTCCTTCTCCTACGCCCAGGAACTGAAGCGCAAGCGCCGTCAAGCCCATCTGCGCCAGCTACCGCTTACATCTCTCAACGCCCAGCTCAGAAGCAAGAACGCCGACATCCTGCGGCTACAGCAGCTCGCGACCAAACTCGAGGGGCAAGTGGTCGCGATCGCCGCCAAGAAGCGCGAGATGGCGCGCGAGTACCAGCAAATCACGAGCGTGCAGCAGGTGCAACTGAAAAAATATTTTGCTCTCTTGCGAAGACTCGATACGGACAAGCGCGCTGCAGAGAGTAAGTTGATGGAGCTTGGGGAGTACGTCACGGTGCTTGAGAAAAAACTGGTGGCCTCTGTGGATTCACCGGAGGTTAGTGGGTACTTCAGCAGTATCGACAAGCTCCATCAGAGCCATGCAAAGCCAGGTTCCAACAGAATTACCGTCGTTAAGAGGAAGAGCTCGGCAGCAGACAGGATTATCCTGAACGTCCGTGCAGGCTGAGAAGCGCTCATTACACGTTTGTATTCACCAATACATGTTCTACTTTGTCATTAATCACCCACCACGTTCACTATCGCGATGTGGTGTGGGAGCCCCAGGTCGCCCCGATGGGACCTTCTTCAAAATCTTAAATACTCTACAAGATCCTGAGATCTCTACTAGTCATACAGCACACGCATCATCGTTTCAGTTCGCTTGCTCAGGTCTCAGGCCTTGTCAAAAAGACTGAGCGACGGGTGCGCGAGTACATCGTCGACGCTCGCACGCGCGTCTACGTCGACCTGGAGCATAGCCGATAGCAGCTCGACAGTGGACGCGGTCATGAGCTTCTTGAGGTCCCACATCTCGAGGATCTTGCCCACGCCGCACTTGGCCAACACCTTGAGCGTCGCCTCGCGGGGCGTCTCGTCTGCGATTAAGGGTGAACCGGTCAGCAAGATGAAGAGCAGGATGCCCAGTGACCAGACGTCCGCTTTCTTCGGGTCATAGAGCCCCTGGGCGCGCACAACCTCGGGCGCCATATAGTAGAGTTTGCCCACAACTTCGCCACAGAGCTCGGTCGCGCTTGTGCTCAGTCCAAAGTCGCAGAGCTTGGCCTGGCCGCTCTGCAGCAGCACGTTCTCGAGCGACAGATCCCTGTGCGCGATGCCGTGATTGTGCAGGAAACGCACGCCGCTCACGATCTGGTGGAAGAAGCGCAGTGCCTCGATCTCGTGCAAACGTGACTCAGGCTTTTTGCACACGTAGTCGTACAGGTCGCCGCCGGCACAGTACTCCATGACGATGTACAGGTTGTCGTCGTGCACGAACATGGCCTCCTGGCCGTCGCTCTCGTACTTCACGACGTGCGCGTGGCCGCCCGTCTTGCGCAGCAGGTCGATCACGTCGCGCTCGCGCGCCGGGTTTTCGCGCGCGTGCTCGGCGTTGGCGCGCAGCAGCGCGAGGCTGATGCGCTTGAGCACCACGAGCTGCTTCTGACGGCGCTCGTCCTGGCAGAGCGTCGTCTCGCCGTAGAGCGTCGCACGCAGCTGCTTGCAGGGCGTGAAGCGCTCGTGGAGCCCTTCGTTCAGCAGGGCCGCGGTGTCGAGGTCGGGTTGTGCCAGGCCGGTCATGATGGATGTCATCGATTGAGCTTTGGTTATAATGACTGGTTACTGCAATGCAATGCAATATGTTGTTGCGCAGCTGGTGTAGTTTGCTGGGTTGCACTTGTGCTTGCGTTGAACTTGCGCTTGCTTGACTTGACTTGACTTGTTTGCTGGAGTGTATGTATGAAACACGTGACTGTACGTGACAAACACTTGGTAAATTGCGGAATGAGGTCTCACTCTCTCTCTCCGGCTTGTCGTGTTGTTTTGCTGAGAGGCTCAAGTGGGGAATTTTTCGCCTACTTGCTTGTTGCAGTTTGCTGCAAGGTGGCGCACGGAAAAGTATCCGTTGGAAGCGCCAGCACAGAGTGCAATTATAGAGGCGCAAGCAGGCGCTGGCTCGGGGCTTGGATGCTGATGATGCCGCCGTGCTCACCCACACTCGTTTGCGCCCAAATGCAAGTTGTGTTGTGCGAATGCGTCTTTTTTTCACCGGTTGCGTGTCTGTCTGTCTCTTCGGGATCTTGCTCACAAAAACGAAAGAGAGAAGAGTATCCAGTCGGACGCAGTCATTTGAAGACCTTTTCATGCATAAATAGCTGGTTCATTATGATGCTTGTATAATATCTCGTGCTTCACTAGCTATTTTATAATATATATAATAGGATTTGATATATATACTCACTATAGAAGGTATAACTGGTGGACATTGAGAGGCAGCACTTGCGTACCACACGCTGTTGTCACGCCATGGATGTTAGCGGCGGTTTCCAAAGCGAGCCAGACGCTCTGACTCCCATGAAGCCAAATATGTCAAGGGAAGCATTAAAGTGCTAGTCACAATGAAACTGTTTGAAGCCAAATCAAGGGCAAACACGTTTTCTCGCTGAGTTTGTCGCCCAACGAGTGCACAGAGAGAGAGAGAGTGCTCGAATCTCAAACCAAGCGCTGCTGGCTTCAACGACACCTTTATCGGCACGCTTAAGGGCCATCATGGTATCGTAAGATACTATTATATCACAAGACTGGATGGATCTCGATCGTCGCTGGACGTGTCGTGAGGTTGAAATTGAACCTTCGAGCGAGGCGTGGCGCATGCGGTGCTGCTTGTGCCGCTCACTTGTGTAGTGACGCACGTGTGTGCACTGACGTGTCTCCCCAGTAGCTGTACAATGCACCAGCTAAAACATGGCACGCAGATACATACAGAGAGATAGCCTACAGCTTACTGCTCATCGACGGCAGGAAATGATTTCTACAGACCGCGACTTGGCGAGCATCGATGGATAATCCATCCAAAGCTACGTGAGTAAACAGACTCAGATGCGAGAGTAACCTCAACAGCAGCAGCAGCAGTAGTCAAAACCAATACAGTATGTGTAATGGCACATTCAACTTGCCCTCACTTGTTTTTCGCTAAGAGCACAATCTGTTTTGGCTTAAGGAGCTGGTACAGTATCGCTGGTCTTGCAACAAGACCAATAACTCTAAACAAGAAATTGCAAAGACAGCAACAACTTGTGCTTGCTGAACAAGTTGTTGTTCCTTGCGCAAGTGAGCTTTTGCATTTGCGCGACTTGCCACACCACGATACTGTACAACGGAGCGATAACGACGTGAACAAGCGAGGATTTACTGACTCGCGACTGACCTCAAATCCGTTTTCGAAGCCATTTCTGTTACACATGTGTGGAGCCCGTTTGCCTAACTCCAAAACACGACGGAGCTTGCTGAGCTGTTGCCACTCCTTCCATACAACGTCTCTCATCGCGCTCGAAAAGCACGCCATATTTCAATACGCGACGCACTTTTTCACGTCGAGTTCTCGAAACGACGTGCCAGTTGTTTCGAGACACAGCAAACATACCTGCTGAGCTCATGCTGCCCACTCCACCACGCGTCCTTTCGAGAACGCGCAAGTCGCAATATCTCTTCATGAGTGACATCGACACGCAGCAGTAGCTCATTACAATGTCTTCACACCACCTTCGCTCAGAGAGTTGCGCTCCGCAGTTCAGTCTCATCCCGCAGCCCCCTTGGTCTCTGTCGCTGAGCCCTGCTGACGGTCTGTTACGGACAACGCAGCACGCGAACGCAAAGTCAGTTTGCCATTACAGGCAATCCTATTTCTATAGAAGAAACCGTGCGCCTGATCGAGTTGTCCGCTTAGTCCGTCACTAGTGGCGCGCCTTCTCCCTCAAAGGCGTCCTCGTAGTATCATTGACACTTTGCCATCACATTCATCCATTCATCCCTGTCCACTCGCTGCTTTATCTGAAACTGAAGCAAGGTACAGTACAATACTGTACAGTAGAGGTGCAACATGAGACAGGACATGAAGCTATTTGTGCTGCCAGTACATGTTACAGGATCAGCAGCATCGCTTTCTTTCTACTTCAGGCCTCTGGGAGAACGGCCGCCGACGCACCCGTCCCTTGGTACTTGAGCGATGACACAGAAGAAGAGAAGAACGAAGAAAATGCCCACGTCTTTGCGCGCTGCCACCCGAAACTCAGCGTGTGTGCGGTCGTGTCCACGAAACGCCCCAGCTTTAAGCACAAGCGGTGACGGCTCTTGGACAAAAGCAGCGATGTGAAGAGCTCCTTCTCGGAGATCCACTGAATTGGCGAAGTGCTGCTGCTGGTGGATGGCTGCGCCCAATCTACAAACGCGTGCAGCTGCGAAGCTACGAGCGGGTGAAGACCCGAAGGTGGGTGAAGCGGCAGCAGCAGGTATGCAATGAGCGCAAGAGCCACCCGCTGGTGTTGGTCATCACCTTGAAGCCCAAGGTCGGTCACTTCCAGGTTGTCGACTGCGTCTGTTCTCACACCACAGCAGACTGCCATGTTGGCGAGGATCTTGAGCGCTCTCTTGCGGCTGCTCCACCATCGTTCAGTCCTGAGCTGCTGGGCAAACTCGGATTCGAGCTCGAATGTGGAGAAGCTGCGGTAGAATTCCAGTGGAGTCGAAGCAGATAGTAGTAGACTTGGCATGGGCATCTGAGGATTTTGCTGACTCAGGAACGCGACGTCGGATCGCACGGCGTCCCACTCGACCAGCTCCCGGTTGTGCTCGCGTTTGCACTCTCGCAGGTGCAGATTCCACGCATGTGCGGTTGCGAACGCCTCGAAGCAGTACTGGCACGCGAAGCTTGGACGGTTCTTACTGCCGCTAATGGCGCCGTCAAGTTGGCGGAACGTGTACTGCAGGTGCTTAGTCAGTGCAAAGCGCTGCTGCTTCTCTAGGGCTGAGAGCGCGCGTTGCTTGTTTGTTGCAGATCTGCGGGTAAACACGCAGCTGAGTGGCCAGAGCACTGCGTGCCAGTAGAGCAGCAGCAGACTGCAGCTCAGTTTGAATATCTCGCTCTGCAGCCATTGCTTCCACTGCTCTTGCCACTTTCGGAGCCACTTGGTCGCTCGGGATCGCCTCGATCGACTCGATAGCACTGGAGTCGCGTCACTGGCTGAATGTTCGATATCCCCAGCAGGGTGGGGAGGCATCATCAGCTGGGCTTCATAAAGCGCCACCATGCTCTCAACACTCGCATCATGCATGGGTTTCTGTACCGTAAGCACTTTCGTGGCGTTGATGCCCAGCAACAGTCCCAACATTCGTAGCAGACGTGCACTCAGTTGACCCCTGAGGTTCAACATCAGAACATCACTCAGCGCTCGAATCTTGACTCGCAGCTCGAGCTCACCCCAATCGCCTTGCCGCAAGCGCTTGAACCGAAGCCACGGCTTGTTCATCTGCCAGTGCACCAGCTCACCTCCAACGCTTGTCTCCCGCAGGAATTTGCTGTAAAGCACCATCGCTTTATCGAGTCGCGGTTGCACAAACTGCAGCTCACGAGCAAGTCGCTTCTGCTCAGCCTCACACCTCACGGCCAGCAGCGTGGCGTACCCCACCCGCGCAAGTGAGCCCTTCCAGTGGCTCTGGATCCGCGTGAGCGCTCGGAATCTCGACTTCCAGAGCCAAAGCAGCTTCAGGATCGAGCTCAGCTTGGCCCACAAGCGCTTGCGCAGTACTTGATGCCTTCGGATCTTCTCGCGCTTTTTGCGTTCCTTGTTCGCGAGCAAACGGCACGCGCGGTGCAGATAAATATACAGTTTCTGCTCCTGGAAGACGCGAAAGCAGCTCTGAATCCTCGTGGCAGCCCTTGTTCGACAAAGTTGGAAGTAGCGCGTCTTGTAGTGGCGCTGGATCACCTTGGCGTTCAAATTCCTATAGGCTTTCGTATCAAGAAACGCCCTCTTGACCTGGTAATTGCGCCACACGCGCTGCAGATACTTAATGCGTTCTACACGCTTGCGATGGCGTGCCTTGTAGTGCAGCTGGACCTGTGTGGCCTTGTTGTGCGCGTCCTGGGAAAAGTCGAAGCCCCGTGCCTGGATCTCGTCCTGGTTGTCCTGGAAGTCGAAAAGCAGCTGCTTGATACCGCTCTGCAGCGTCGCGAGCGCATCCTCAACGTTCCCCGCAAGCACGAGGCTCTGCGCTTCCGCGCGGATCTCGAGTGCGCGCTCGTGGATGAGCGAATTGTTGGCGTCTTCAGGGATTTCGATTCGATCGCTACCTTTGTCAGTATCGCCGAGATCTTCCGAGTTGGCTGGGTACTCTGAGAGCCGATCGTCAGGTGCTCCTGAACCTTGTTGGAGCACTTTACTGGTCGAGTTGAAGGCCTCGGATGGTTGGTTCAGATGCTTTGGAGGTGAATCGGGTAGAGATGGGAATGCGAGACGTCGCGTGGGGATGAAGCCGCCAAAGACTGATTCGCTCTTCATCTCGTTCGCGATGAGCGACGCGACCGGGTCGCCCCAGAGCCCCTTGTCTCGGTTGCTCTCCATCGCGGTGTGGATGCGGGACTCGACTTCAATTGAGTACGCCACGTGCTTATCAACATCGCCTTCTCTAGACTTCTTACCAAAACGTTGTTCTTTGGCATTGTCGCCACTGAGCCAGTCTGCGAGCCGCTGTTGCTTGGCATGGAGCTCTCGGAGCTCGCGCTTCTCTTTGGACTCTGGTCGCACTTTCTTCTTCCCAGTCGTAGCAGGAGATCCGGATGGCGGCTTTAGAATTAACGCAGAGTTCGCAGTGCTTCGGCTCATTGGTGAATCTCGGGTTGCACTGGCTGTTGTTGGCTGTCTTGGTCGAGGTTCTCGACTGCTTGCTTTGGTTGTCGGACTGTTGGGCGAAACCAGGACAGCGTTGTCCCGAGGCACCACCACCTCTGATGCTGGCTTCTTGGATTTCTTAGGCTGGTAGTCTTGAACCTCGCTTCGAAAGGCCGAGTTTTGGTCCAGCGAGTCGTCTAACAGAAGCTGGTGTTGTGAGTAAACACTTAGACCATGCTCATCATCCAGACAGCCAAGCTCGAGCTTAAGTTTCAGGATCTTCTTGGCCGCACGTTGGGCTACAGAGAGCGGCGGGCGTTTCTCCTTTGGTTGGTTGAGCAGCTGTCTGTACGGCGAGCGATCCAAGTCAGAGACCTGTGGCACACAATACTGGAGCTCCTCGTCCGGGGCGTCAGCACCTCGGTCCTGGACGTCAGCATTGTCGCCACCGTGAGTCTTATCGCCATGCTGCGCTGCGGTGGTGTCGACGTGGACGAGCCAGTGGAACTCGGTCGTGAGGTCCACACGAGGCAGCTCAGGCCACTCGAGCTTGCGCAGCGCGATGCCCGTGGTCTTCTGCATCTATCTCACCTGGATCTCCGCATTACTCCTTTGATGTTTTCACGATAGAAGGCTACCAAGGCATGTGGCAACTATAAATACAGAGGTCACGGTCAGCAAGATTCTGATAATACGTGAGTTTGTCCAAAACGAGGACACTGTCTCTATCGACACACAGATTCAATTTTACACTACGAAGCCACTGCTGAGAATACAGAAGCGGAAGCAAGGGTGGCCGTTTGGCTCTTGCTTTGTTTTGCTTAGGCGACTGAGAGCTTCTTCTCGAAGTTGTCCTCGTCCTCGGCGGTGGCCTTGGCCTTCTCCGGGATGCCGTTCTGGATGAGCCCGAAGAAGAAGAACAGCACGATGACCGGGATCGCGAACATAACGAAGACCCACGTGTAGTCGCCGTGGAGTGTGTTCTGTGCCCACGGCGTGAACGCGTAGTTGAGGAAGCTCATCGAGAGCGACCAGAGTGCCAGGAAGCACTGCATCGAGCCGTAGACCTTGGACGGGAAGCACACAACTGTTGATACGGAAGGACACACACATAGGAGACAAAAGAAAGTTTGTTAGCACATCGTCTGAACAGATACCACCCGTAGGACACAAATAACACAACGACAACGTACTGATATAGGCGAACTGGAGCGAGTAGAAGAACGCCTGCGAGAGCGAGTACCAAATGTACGTGATGATCTGCACCTTGAGCGAATTGATGTTGAGGAATCCGATGAAGAGCAGCACGAGCACGGACGTGGCGCCGAAGGACGCGCGGAAGCCGAAGCGGTCGATGAACATGCCCACGAAGGGCGTGAAGAGGAACGAGCTGTTACTCACGAGTGGGTGTACGTAGTTGATGTAGTTGAGAGCCGTGGCCGTGTCGTCGCCGGCGAGCTTGAAGATGATGTTGGGGATCGCACCGCCCGAGAACGCAAACCAGGTGGAGATCCAGCCGAAGTAGACGCCAAAAAACCACAGGTCCGGACGCACGAGCTGTTGCTTGAGTGCTGGCCACATGTTCTGCGGCTTGACGAACGTCGGCATGCGACACGAGAAGCCTGAGAGCGTGTAGTGCGTGTCCACTTGCGTGAGCGAGCGCAGCGGGAAGACGACGTAGCAGACCACGATCGCCACGAGCGTGAAGATCGCGTAGCCCGTGTAGAAACCCTTGCGCGTGACGCCATGAATGTGCAGCATCATGAAGACGTAGCCCGAGGCGTTGAAGAGCCCCGAGATGGACGCGCTGAGGAAGCCCTGACGCTCGAAGAGCTGCACGAACTGGAACGAGCAGATGTAGAGTCCGTAGCCGCCGATCGCGAGCATGGACGTGCCGGCGATGATCGAGTAGCCCATACCGACATCCGACTGGCCGTACGCGATGAGCATGTGGCCCAGGAACGAGATGAGCAGTCCGAGGATCACGCACGCGCGTGGGCCGACGATGTCGAGCAGCAGCCCGAAGGCCGCATTCGCGATCGAGAGGCACAGGAAACTCGTGGAGAAGATGTACTGGAGGTAGACCTCCTGGCGCGCGCACGTGGGGCCGTCCTGCTCGGCGTTTGGGTCGCAGAGCTCGCTCCACTGACCTTCATCCACGAGCATGGAGTAGAGAGGTCCGAAGCCCAGGATGAGGCCGGCCGACATGAACGTGATGAGCACGGACGTGACGCCGATGATCACCTCGCGGCTCACGCGCCACTTGGAGAGCGAGTTCTGGATCTCGAGCTCGTCGTTGACCTTGGCATACTGCGTGACCGTGGGCGTGCCCACGACCTCCTTGGTCGGCGTGAGCGGGATGTCCATCGTGAGAGACTGAAGAAGCCGGAGACTTGCGCGCGCGGCTCAGCAAGACGAGGAATGAGAGCAATGGAGGCTGGAGATTAGCAGGCGCTTGCTCGCTCGCCATGTGGGCTTCAGATGAGTGGCCATGTGGTCCTTGATGGATGGGCGGGGCTGCAGCACAGGACAGCGGGACAGAAAGTGTAGGCGGATGGATGACCTGATGACGCGGTTTAGCAGGTGGGAGGGGCAAAAGCAAGGAACAGGGGGATGGGGAAGCGTTGATAGCTCTTTTCGAAATCGATTTGGTTTGTGTGGACCACCCTTTCAATGTGGCACACGTGGCGGCGTACTTTGTCGAGCCAAAGTGAAGGGAGCTTTGCTGGGGCTGTCCAACTGCTTCGCTTCATGTTGTGTGCGATGTCGTCAAGAGTGCGAAAGTCGAAATGCGCTCGGCTCAAGTCTTCATCTCGCCAGCCAGCTCCCGCCTCCCAAAGCAAAGGCTCAAAAGCTCAAAAGCTCAACGTCGAAGTTGCGAATGCGCTCGCACGTGATACGAACGCCCAAAAGCTGAAGCGACCGCAGAGAAAGGACCACAACACTTGTTGAGTTGCGGTGCTGCTGCGCATCTCTCGCTCGCGTGACCCTCAATCAATCGCCTTAGCCCGTTTCTGCGCTTCTCGACTTGTACTGTCCGCTCGTTTCTGACCCTTTTGTTTGGGATCACCAGAAGGCAAAGCGAGCCTTTTGCCTTGGACTTGTATCGAGATCCAGTAGCGGCTGCTGAAGCGCCGGGGGCAATTTGCGAGCAGCCAAAACCCACAGCTTTAACAATGAACAACGGGCAATAACGGCTGCTTCCTCGTCTTTAACGACGCAGGAGTGTCCTCCAGACACTGCGCTCTTTGCCTACAATAGCAGGTCATCGCGAGAGCGGAAGTGTTGGCGCTGTTGGTTGAAGAGCTCTTTTGGGTGCCATCGAGGAGGATGAGTGTGTCGTTATGTTTTGCAGCCACGCGGCGTGCATCGTCTGAGCCGTTGCCCGCCAGCCATTCGCTGTGTCCGGTGTGGCTTATTGGTGTGTGTGTGGAACTTTGGCACTTCGACGTGCGAGAGAGCCGGGGCAGCCTTCCAGTTCTCGACAAGACGACCACGAGAACCACGCGCACGGATTGGCTCATCGAAATGATGACGCGCGCTGCTTCGATCAGCAGCTGTTTCGTGCGCGGTAAGAAATCCGCGCTCGCTGTTGTGGTTCATGAAAATCAAGTTTGCGATAATGCGTATTTCAGTTTCTTGAAGTGTGAGATTTGAGATTTCATGACCCAGTGCAACCTCAATCAGTGCGCGTGCTACAGCTCCAGGCTGACCTGTGTAAGGACATTCCACCACACTGCCAGACAGGCAAGCAATGACGGATTTGCTGTACTGTATATCAACGGAAAGTGGCAGGTAGGTCGAATGGGGTCAGTGGTCGCAGGCAGGCGCTCTCCACCGAAATCCATCCAATCAAGCCTGATTGCGGCATTCCTGGCGACTCGAAGGGGATTTGACCAGCAGCAAAAGACGGTGAGTCAGCCTTTCGAATCTCTTCGGTATGTCGCCCATGGGGGAAAGGACTTCCCAATGCTCGTCAACTTCACTTCTTCGTCTCGGAGGTCGGTGAAGGACCCATTTCGTGACTGGTCCGAATTGACACTTTCGCTGCTTGGCTCTAAAAGGGAGGTAGGGAAGTGACCATCAGGGCTAAGGCTGAGCACAATGGACTGAGGGCTCTTGCGGGGGTCCATCGGGCGATACAAGGACGAAACGAGGCAAAGGTTCAACTTCGACGTTGATGTTGTGTGGACGAGAAACTTCGACGTTGAAGTTGTTTTGCGAACTGTTCCTCATTTTTGGATAAAAAGGTCTGAATTATCACCCCATTGCATGTCTCGACTTTGTACACTCAAATCTAGACGGAACAGTCAGGAAAACGACTGCACAAGTCTGGTCTCGAATACTCAAAGACGTGAGCTCTCACATTTACAGCCACTCACTTCGTGAAGGGTCTCAAGATGTCGTGAACCTTGCATATGCTGGCCCAGCGGGCTGCAGATCGCGCGGTCCCTCATAGGATCTGCTCTGCTATTCGGATAACCATCCGGCAAGCAAACGAATCAAAAGCGATTGGCGATTTCCCATGCTCACGACACCACCACTGACCACACTCGGCTTTTCTATGGGCGGCCGTAGGATTTTTTTCGGATCAGGACAGCAGGATTGATTTGATTCGACGACCGCTTACGAGATCATGAGACCGGTGGTGTTGACTGGCTCTGGTGTTCCTCCTCCGATGTTGGGTGGCGCCGCTTCTACGAGCCACGTTGAAGCGCGCTCTCTCTTTCTCTGTGCGATGGCGCGTCTTCAACGTGGTCGCGATTGCGGCACTCGATTCGGATGTGTGGGTGGTGGCGGTGGTTTACCTGACAAATGGCCACGACCACACGTAGCCTTATACTGTATTGATGGTGTTCAAATTCAAACGGCTGTCTTGTTATCTGTCCCAATAGGCCGCTCATATCTAAGAGCGAAAATGCACAAAGGTAGCCTAAAACTAGCCACAGGATTCATAGAGTGAGGTAGATAGATACCTAAGCTACGGAGAGCTTGGCGCTCTTCTCGGCGACCTCCTTCTCGACTTCTTCGTTGTAGGATGACGCGGCCGCACCATTGTGGATGAGCCCCAGGAACAAGTAGAAGACCGCGACGGGGATCGCGAACATGACGAAGACCCACGTGTAGTCGCCGTGAAGCGTGTTCTGCGCCCACGGGTTGAACGCGTAGTTGAGCAGGCCCATAGAGAAGGAGCAGAGCGCCAGGAAGCACTGGAGCGAACCGTAGACCTCAGGCGGGAAGCACACAACTGTTGATACGGAAGGACACGTCACACACATGAATAGGTACCACCCGTAGGACACAAATAACACAACGACAACGTACTGATATAGGCGAACTGGAGCGAGTAGAAGAACGCCTGCGAGAGCGAATACCAGATGAGTGTGATGATCTGCACGTGGAGCGACTCGATGTTGAGGAACCCGATGAAGAGGTGCACGAGGACGGCTGTGGCGCCGAACGCAAAGCGGAAGCCGAAGCGGTCGATGAACATGCCCACGAAGGGCGTGAACACGAACGAGCTGTTGCCGATGAGCGGCACGAGGTAGTTCACGTAGAGGTTCGCGGTGCTCTTGTCGTCGCCGGCGAGCTTGAAGATGATGTTGGGGATCGCACCGCCCGAGAATG
>JAASGO010000979.1:0-11871 GCA_023334245.1 Globisporangium cederbergense | reverse complement strand
TGACGGGATGTGTCTGAGAAGGAGGTCAAGCTTTAGGGACGGACGGACGTTGGGTTCACTCCTTCATTCGCTAATTCGCTGTGTCTACGATACGACACTCGCACTTCCACTCTCGCAATCAACAGGCCACCCACCCACCACACGCACACGCACAAAACCATCATTCAGGCGGCGGCGAGCAGTGAGAAGAGCGACAGGAATAGCAAGAAACACGTCGCGACGCGTTGGTACAAGGCCCAGACACGCCGAGCCGCGAGATGAACGACATCGCACGCTACCCGGTCTTCGCGTTCCCGAACGCCATGTCGAGCCAACAGGCACAGCAGCAGTTGCTTCAGCAGAGAGCCAAGGGCATCTGGTCCACGGCCGAGCACGACCGGTTCCTTGACGCGCTCAAGAAGTACCCGTTGGGGCCATGGAAGGCGATCACGGACCACATTGGCTCGCGCTCAATCCGCCAGGTGCAGACCCACGCGCAGAAGTATCAGGAGAAAGTGCTGCGCAGGCTCAACGGCTCAAGCAAGGCCAAAGTGCTGCGGCTGCGCCAGGAGCACCGCATCGACCATGACGTGCTTGACTCGCAGACGCTCATCAGCACGCCCGGCGAGCGCCGTCGCAACGCGCGCAAGGCCTCGGCCGCCAAGCTCAACGCTGGAGCCAAGCCACTTATTGGAGCACAAGCAGCGCCAGGAGATGGATCCACAGCAGCAGTAGTAGGGATTGTCAAAGGAGAGGAAAAAGAAGAGTACGACGAGGTCGAAGAGGAACCATCAGCTGCTTCGGAGCACATGTCCGAGACGGAGCTCTTCCGCCTCTCGCTGTCCGAATTTTACGACGACGATGACGACCTGCTCGCGCTCAAGAAGGAGGCCGAAGAGGAGGCGGAGGAGGACGAGGACGAGGGCGACCTACCGAGCCTGAGCGAGTGCCTTGACTTCTTCATCAAGTGCTTCTCAACAACAGCACAGTACCATCACCAGTTTCAACACTAGCACCAGCAGCTCTGACGAATCTTCTTCACACATTCGATCTGAAGAGCGTCAACACAAAATGGGGGCAAAGAACCAAGAACAACTTGCCCATCGACCCATAGTAATTATCCGCTTGGAGCACTCCATCACAACAGCCAATGAAGTTAAAGCATCTAAACAGCTACACATCACTAACTACGCCTCAAGAAAGTGTATCCTAATACAACAACGACAAGTCACACGACGCCTATAACCTGGCGTCCCTTCTTGTCTGGCTGGACTGACAGCTTGAAGAGAGCGTACCCATTCAGAAGGTATCAATAACCCGAGAGCTCAATAAGAGAGGCCACCTGGGCAGGTTGAACACCTCGCCTACGCAGGGGAGGACTAGCCGACATTCAGCGCTTCAACGAGCGTGTGCACTACAGCAGCAAAAAGGAGAGATGCCATCACCACCACCGCGCACGCGCGCGCGCGAGAGTGAGAGGACGATCTCGAGGATATTGAGAAGGCGTCTGTCTTGCTCAGCGAGACGCTTTTTGATGATGACTGGCGGCGGCGGTTTCCAGACGGTGGCGACAAGTCAGTGAGTTCGGCTCCGCTAGTCAGTTGGCGGTTGTTGTTCGTTGGATCCAAATGGCGGATCGTCTCACACACTGAACTCGGACGCAAAAGAGATCCAGAGGACCATTTTGAACACGAGCGAGCAGCTCAAAGGTGCCATCGCCCACCAAGCATTGAGCTGCAGAGCCAATGACCAGGATATTTACTGGCTGATGAAGGAGACCGAGATGGTGGCGGCCAGCAGATGTTTTCGTCGCCATGTGGGGCGGATGTCACTTGTGTCTTGTGTGAGAAACTGTGTAATGCTGCAGGCTTTTACCTCCGGATGTGCCTCATGCGGTCACAGCAGGTTTGGCGATGGCGGGAGGATTTTCGAGCGTAAAGGCTGGGTTTGACATCTATATGTACCCTTTTATAATCCATGTACTTCTATCTGGATCTCAATTTGCGCATCAAATTGATGACCAGGTAAAGAAACCCGTATACCTATTATACGAAGTAATGCTGACATGCAAGGTAGATGGAGGGAAACCTGATTTGCGTGGGTGGGTCCTTCCAAGAGCCAGCGCTTCAACGTTTCCCAGCACCCAAACAGCACTTTTCCAAGAAGTAACGCATAGCAGCTCAACAACGACCATAAAGGTCTTTTTGGACACTTATCCTATTTAACCGCGGTAATGCAATGGTCCCCATCATTGCTGTCCGCGCTTTCGTGAAAGACAGTGTCCGCATCAAGACGCAAATCCGCAAGAGAGCGGTCAAATCCAGCTTTTCATCATGACGCTTGCGTCGATGGCCACATCGAAGGGCACATCGAAAGGAGAAACTTACACACACGCGCTGGCTTTTGTCCTCCTATGACGCATACCATGATTCGAGCCATTGCAGTTCCTATAGAAAGGCTGTTTCAAAAGGCAAATCGAATATCGAGCGATGCGAGTACTGATATTAAAGAGGCTTTGGAACTCAAGCACGCTGAGCAAACACATTCGATTATGGTCCTCATCATTACAACGTGACGCCACATACACATTTACTTATCGGTAAAGTATCATCTCGTTAGCATTTATTGCATAAGCGTCAAGCTACACAACTTTAACAGCTACTCACAGTAATACCATTTCCTTTTTCTCTTCAGGACCTCAACGCTTTGTCCGACTCTATCCGTAGCTGTTCGCGCCATCTGCCATGGACCCGTGTGCGTGCAACGGGAGACTCACATAGAAATGGCACTTGGACGACGCTCGCTCGCGCGCTCTCTGCTGCTGAAGAGCTATGCTACGCGCTCGTTGTTGGTCCATCGCCATTCCTCTATTTTCCGCTGCCCCCAGTGGAAACTATCGACTCACCCGACTCGCTTCGCCAGTACCCCTCGCAGTAACCATGGTGGCGTCGCCCAAGTTCCTCATCACGTTCACGGCCGTGGCCGTCACCGCGCTTTACGGCGGTGGCTGCGTGAACGCGACCTCGATCGAGTACAACCCAACGACCCCAGGCGACACTGTGTGCCTTGGCCCCTCGCACCCGGCCTTTGGTGCCTACCAGCCGGCGTCGTCTACGATCACGGCCGTGATCAAGGTCGACCCGGAGCTCCCGGCCGTGTCCTCGCTTACGAGCGTCTCGGTGGACGACCCGACGCTGCTCGCGAACTCGACGGCGACGCACAAGGTAGTCGAGCTTGGTCGCTCGCTGGACGACGACAACGACGACTTCTCTGACGACGACATCACGTCGTACGGGTCGTCGCCTGGTAAGGTGAGCAGCGCCGCCTATGGCCACCGCAACCTCGAGGCCTCGAGCGACGATATCCGCAAGCTCGAGGCGTTCTTCAAGACCAAGATGGAGACGGGACTCAAGAAGCTGCCGACCAAGGGCGTGGTCTTCCCGGCCCCGTGGCCGAGCAGCTACTGGCCCGTCTACCAGGACGGCATCAACGCTGTCTGGGCGCCGGGCAACGCGAGTGCGTCCGAGAAGTACGCCAAGGCGTACAAACTTAATGTGAACCAGTTCACGGAAGCCGTGTCCAAGTCGACGGGCATCCTCTCGCAGAGTACGCGTCAAGCATGCAAGGCCGACTCGGACTGCTCGAGCCTCAAGGATGGCAGCGTCTGCGGTAAGCGCAAGGGCTCGTCCACAGGCTACTGCATCCCGACGTGGTTCGGTATCTGCCACGCGTGGTCACCGGCGGCCATCCTTGAGCCGGAACCCAAGTGCTCGGTCACCCAGAATGGCGTGACGTTCCAGCCATTCGACATCAAGGCGCTCGTAACGGACATCTACGATGGCGCAGCCGTCGAGACTGTGTTCACTGGCGTGCGCTACAACGGCGGCAACAACGCCAAGGACCGCTGGGGCCGCCACACGGACGCTGCCTACCGCGACCTGGGTGCGGGGTACTTCCACATCGCGCTCACCAACATCCTGGGCAAGTTCAAGAAGGGGTTCGTGGTGGACGTGACGGCTGGCGCCGAGGTGTGGAACCAGCCTGTGCGCGGCTTCCAGGTGAAGGAGCAGCGCCGCTTCAAGCCCAAGGAGGCAGCCAAGAACTTCTACGCCACGAGCACGTACCCGTTCAACACGCGCGCCAAGAGCATCGTGTACGTCAAGACGCGCATGAGCTGGATCGTGGAGGCCGTGGAGGACGGCCCGCTCGTTGAGACCGGTCGCGTGGATGCGTACACGACGGGCGCCGATTACACGTACCTCCTCGAGCTCGACGCCAAGGACAACATCATTGGTGGCGAATGGCTCTGGGGCTCGAACGACAATCACCCGGACTTCCTCTGGTTCCCCACCGGCACACCCGCGCTCAACTCGGTCACCAAGGCTGGCCTGAGCTACAAGAACGTCAAGGACCTCGTCACGCGCTCGTCCAAGTGCCAGAAGTAATTGGTTCTTAGTCGCCACCATCACCATTGACAGACGCGTCGTGTGAGTTGTGAGAAAGAGATTTTGTATGTGTGAACGAACGCGTGTGGTATGAGAGAGCTACTGGACGTACAGTCCTGATAAGCAACTTGAAATGAGAATGGATCATTTCAAAAACATTGTACACGTCACTGCGAGCCATTGCTTTGTAGCTGCCGGCGAGAATGGGCTCTCGACTACATCGTCATCGAGTATCTCAGATAGCCGAGGGCATCCACCGTGAGGACGCGACGAGTGAGTCCTCTCGCTGAAGCCTCTTGCTCGTCACCTGGATGTGTGGATGAGGACGAACTGGAGGCTCCTTCCTAGCAGCCAGCGACGTGGACGCGACGTTCTCTTCCAGCTGCTGGTGCAACTGCGTCCATGCCATGGAGCGACCTGCAACCGTTGATGAGTCTTGAGACTGCGAACCTCCGCTGTTGCTCTGGTTCGTGCGCTGCGGCTGGAAGCTCAGGAGGATCTCGTGGCGGCGCACATTCCGCTGGAAAATGGCTTCGAGCTCCTCGCCGCTGAGCTCTTCGTCATCGTCATGCTCATCGTGTTCGTCGATTTCGAAAGTCTGGGGCCACTGAGCTCTGGTTCTCAGTCGAGACGACGCTACACCTAAGAAGCCCTCGTTCTCCTCCTCATCGTCAGCCATCCATGGTGATGAATACCGACCGAAGTCCTTTGCTTGAACGCCGTCCTCCAGCCGATTTTGACGTGGTGATCGATAATGGTTCTGCTTGGAAACTGGCGACTTTGGCTCACGAAAGTCCTTGATGAAGAACGCGAGTGCGTCCTCACCATCATCGTCGCCGTTGAGCTCCTGGGAGTGGTGTTCTTTCCTATTGACGCCGCTATCATCTTGGTTGTCCACGTCGTGCTCATGGACTTGGCTGCTTTTCACGACAGCAACTCGCTGCTTTGAATCGACACCACTCCGAGCAAGATCGAGTTGCAAGACGAGCTGGTCCATCGAGTCTTCAAGGTCGACGATGAGCTCTGGAGGTCCCATTGCTGGCTTCCTCAACGCTGGTGGTGATGGTGGTGCTTGGGCTTCAGGTTGCTGGTCCTTAGACTGTCGACGGGGCTCTTCCTGGTGCACCTGGCCGTCAAAGTAGACCATCTTGCTGTCGCACTGGAGCGAAGCTGTCGGGATCATCATCAGCTGCTGCTGTTGACGGCTAGTGTTGATAACTGCCTGCAAAGATGTCGAGCCGAGTTCACGCTCTTCGCTCTCACTGCCTCGAAATTGTTCGCGAAGACTGTTGCCACTGGTACTGTGGCTCAGGTTCCTACTAGAAACACCGAGCCCAGGCCGCTTCGCTCCAGCGTCGTTGTTGTTCGTAAGGTAGCTTGACGGCGAGTGCTGGTTTCCATCTTTGGGCTCAAATCGACTGGTGGTGGATCTCTGAGTCTCGTGGGAAGAACTCCCATGCTGCTGATTCACACTTCGCAGTTGCTCCTGCTGTCGTCGAAACTTCTCGAGCTCCTGACGATGAAGCTGCTCGCGTTGCAGGAGCTCTTCGCGGAGCTCGTTCCGGAGATGCTCCAGGTCTGAGAGCGTCGGAGTCGACCCATTGGGTGATAGAGAGCCTAACTGTTGCTGCTGTTGCTGGAGCTGGATCTGAGCATGGGCCTCGCGGAGCTGGTCGACAATCTGGCGCTGGCGCATCAGCTCCTGTTTCATCTCGTCATACTGCCGGAGTAACACGGTCGGATCGACAAACTGCGGCTGTGGTGGTGGCCACTGAGAATGCTCAGCTGCCACAAGCTCATTGCGATGCTGGAATTTTGGAAATGACTCAGGCTGGCGATGCATGGGGTGCAGCACTGGCATTTCCTGTTCGTTTTCATCTTCTGGGTCTTGGTGTTGAGCTTGTGGTTGAAATCCTTTGTTGCGATGGCCGGTATTAACGAGCGACTGATCGTCATCAGCGTGGCTATTGAACTGGTTGATAGCATTTTGCATCATCCGTCGCTGTGGAGAGACGATCGGTGGGTCCTCAAACAGATGCGCTCGTGTGTTGGCAAATGGATTGAGCTTCTGAGGCGATTTGCGATGGTGAGGCTGGTGCTGTTGTAATTGATGCGTTGGACTCGCTTGCTGGTTGTGCATCATTCTCTGAGGTGAAACCTGTTGTTGTTGCTGCTGCTGGTAGACTTGCTGCTGTTGTTGCTGACTCTGGAGATGGTGCTGCGCTTTCTTCTGATGGTCAGCGAGCGCGACCGCTGCCTGCTGTGCGCGCACGAGCTCCTCTTCGGCCTTTTTGCGCTTCTCGTCCTTGATCCGATCCTCTTCTTGCTTGAGTCGCTGCTGCTCGGCCTCAAAGCGCTCAACCTCTCGCCGATCCTCCTCCTCCTGGCGCCGCTTGGCCTCGAGCTTGAGCCGATTCTTCTCTTCGACCTGCTTCTGGAGCGCGCTCTGGATCTCCATCTGCTGCTGGAGCTTGCGACGAACTTTATTGTCATCCTCACTACCACCACCGCCACCTGGGACTCCAGGAGCTCCAAAGCTGGCACTTGATGGATCGAATCGGAGACCTCGGGTGTGTTGTTGTTGCGGTTGTTGGCTCGGGGGTTCTTGATACTGAGGCTGCTGATGAAAATGTTGCTGGTGCTGGTCAAAATGATGGCCAATTCGCTCCTCTTGTTGGTATTGCTGCTGCGGGAGGTGTCCGTTGTGCTGCTCATCCGAATGAAACCCAAAGTGCTGAGGCTGCAGTGGCGCTCCCCAGTCACTTAAACCCGCCTGTGGTTGGCTTGGGAACTGCTGTGGTTGGGCGAAGAGCTGCGGATTGCCATGTCCTTGGTGTCCGAAGTCTGGATTGAAGCCATTACCGCCGCCATAGTGCTGCTGTTGCTGCTGAGGAGGTTGGAAATTTTTGTTACTGTTGTAATGGAACTCGGGTTGGAAGCCCTGAGGCGCATTGGCGAACCTCATGGGCGAGATTTGCTGAGGCTGTTCCTGGTACTGTGTCTGAGGCTGGGGCTGCTGACGTTGGCCTCGCGCAAAGTTCGTCCGATTTTGGTTGCCTTTCTCGCCAAACCCGTCGAAGAGCCCCTTGCCAACAGCGTCACCGCCAGGGTCATGAGAGCCTTGATGAGGTTGCCGTCCGTGACTCGTGCCCTGGCGCTCAATGTCACGGTCGCGTTGCTTCTGGAGCTCGCGCTGTTGCACCTGGTGGGCGAGCGCCTGGGCATAGGCCTGCTGCCGTCGCCGCTGCTCCTCTTTCTGGCGCGCGGCGATGGGGTCCACCATGCCTCCCTGTCCTTGGTACTGTTGTTGTCGAGCCATCGGATGGCGCGAGCCTGGGGATGTATGCCCGCCTTCAGGGCTACTGAACGAGCCCAACTGACTTTCGATAAACTTGATGAGCTAGTCACCTCTAATGATAGCTTTGCAGCGCATATCGAGGCGGATACCATATTGTTGTGCTGGAGTCGCCATACAACTCGTTATCGATCTCACTCACTGTTATTAATACTTGCAATATCGTACAAAGGCTTTATAGCCTGGTCGGCTCGTACCTCTCTTCTTTTCTCTTCCCACGTGTTGTTCTCTCAGCACGTGGATCGTTGCCATGAGTCTCTCATCGTTTCTCAGCTCTTGGTGATCTCGAACTCGTCGTATACAGCACCGTCGCCCGTGCCAATCAACTTGAAGCTCAGCGCCCTACGTGTCACCCTCAACGACGAGATGCCGTAGTGCGTCGCATCCGTCGCGGCGATCCACTCGACATGCGACTTGTTGTGTAACTGCTCGTGACCCTCGGAATTCCCCGCCGCGCCCGTCACGAGGTACACTGGCGCCTGTGGGTTCACGTAGCTCTTCATATCCTGCGAGACGCCAGCGGTCACTTTCTTGCTATTAGCAATGGGGAAATGTCGCTCATAGGCGTGCACGTGGCCCGCGACGACCACGTCAACCTTGTACTTGATGAAGAGCTCCTCGAAGGCTACTTGGATGGACCTGGCCGAGCCCTTTGGGTTCCCGTTCTTGTCGCACTCGAGCAGCGTGTACATGGGGCGGTGCATGCCGACAATGAGCCATGGGACACTGGCACGGTTCGCGTCTGCGGCCTTGAGGTCGGCCTCGAGCCACGTGAGCTGGTCCCCGAAGTGTCCATTGCGGCTCTCGTGGATGAACGAGTTGTGCGGCGCTCCAGGGTAGTCGGATTCGGTCGAGATGGATGTGAAGTGCACGGGACCGTGCTCAAAGGCGTACCACATGTTCTTCACGCCCCCAGTCTCGCTGGAGGGCATCTTGAAGCGCGCATTATACGCCGAGTAGTTACTCAGCGCCTGTTGCTTCTTATCGGAGAGCAGACACTGCGGCGAGTGGCACTCGGCCTCGTGGTTGCCTACGAGCACCATGTACGGCACGCTGCGCATCAATGAAGCGAGCGAGTTGAGCCAGTGGTTGTACGTCTCCTCGTAAAAGAAGCCCACGAAGGAGCTCAGCGACAGGAAGTCGTTGTCTGCGTACGAGATGTCGCCGATGTGGTACACAAAGTCCACGTTCTTCTGGCTCGAGTTCGCCTGTTTGGTCAGGAACGCCATGGTCTGCTGGGCGTTGACGTCCGCGCCAAAGTCTCCGTAGATAAAGATCTCGAACGCCTGGTCGTCTGTATCAGTACTCGTACTGGGCTTGGCGGTCGTGAAGGTCGAGACTGAGCTCGTGGTGTCCTCAGTGCCGTCCACGCCACAGCTTGAACAACCGACCTTGTAGAAGTACTGCGTGCTGGACGTGAGCCCCGAGACCGTGACGTGGTACGTATATAGCGAGTAGCTCTTGTCTGAGTAGTAGGACGTCACGTCCACGCTCGTCGTCTGTGCACTGGGCTTGAGCGTAGAAGCCGTGGCGCCCAGCCACACCTGCGGATCGCTCACTTTTGTGTACGTACTCCAGGAGATTGTCATACCCGAGCCGGCCTCGCGGCCCGCATACGCCAGGTGCAGCTGTTGCGGTACCTTTGCAACCTTGGCCTTGACGACGCGACAGGACTGACCGAGTGTCAGGTCGCCCAGGCGGTACTGGAACGAGCAGAACGCGGCCGGCTCGCACGACTTAGACTTGCGCTCGAATGCGCACTGTTCGTCGTCGAGGATCGGCAGCGCAGTGGCGGCTGCGGAGGCACTGGAGGTGGATGCTGCTATTGCTGGTGATGATGAGCATGAGAGCAGCAGCGCGATGGCAAAGGTGATGAACGCCGCAGCGGAGGACAAGCGCGCCATCATGTCGACTTTGGTGATGGCGTTGCCTGTTCGGCTTTGAAGGGAAGTAGAACGAGGCGGAACAAACACCAAGCGACATTTTGTGGAAGGATGGCTTCAGCACAATTATACACTACCAACGGGGCTTTACCCTTGCAAATGGGCTTCCGTGGGATATTTTTATCATAAAGACGAGACTATTTTTTACATATAGTACACCATGCTCCAGACAAAAAATACACCATGCTACCTGACCGAACAAAACCACTTCAAATCCAAGCCGAGCCCTGAGGCATTTTCTTTTTCAAGCTCCTGCGCAACCACGACAGTCAGCTCGCCTACAAGCGCAGAAGCAATGAGCTCACAGTAACAACGAACCTACAGCGCTCTCTCGCGGCAGATCCCGATCTAATGCCTTCTGCTTGAAGTTACACGGTGGAAGCTTCAGTGGAAACTGTGGAGATCAACTTTCCAACAAACCAAACAGTTCAAGTTGAGCGTCCGACTCAAACGCACGTTCGATGGTGCCGCTGTGCCTCAGACTGGTCGAGGGGAACTGATGCCACCCTCGGGCTGCAACTTTTGAAGGCACCGTGCACTGACATCACAGGACAACTCGGAGCAGCATTACCATTTTGAGGCATTCACAATCCAGGTAGTCGGTTGTTCATCCCTGCGCAGCGAGCGAGTAAATGAGTTGTAAGCCACGAGCCGAACGGGCCAGAGAGGGAGAAGCACAATGACGACAAAACAAGTTTTGCTTCGGATTGCGCTCTCTCGCTTGATTAGGTGCAGAGTTGTACATCAAAATCAACAGCTGAAAAATCAGCCATAATTAGTACGATATACTGCGGGTCGAATAAAACGATTGCAAGCTTATACCCCGTCATTTGCCCAATTTGTTTGCTTAACAATTTGTATTTTTTTGTGTGTTTTATGGTGCTGAATATTTCTCCCCCGAATTGTTCTGACTCGATTTTCGCCCACCACCCAATCAGCATCCGCAACTACCCGTCAGCACTCATCGCCACAGCGAAACTCCTGTCTGTCTGTCCATGACGCGCAACAACCAGACGCACGTGGCACTCGTGATCTGAGTTGACTGGCCTCCAGTTCAAGGATCCTATGTGCATGCTCACGTTGCACTCCACCTGCTGGGCTGCAGCCTCAAGCCCCCAGTCACAAACCACACGAACGGACCACCAGCAAGCACCCAGCACCGGTTGGCGGTTCACAGATTCCTTCCCAGCAGCTCACTTTGCAATCTTCCACCAGCAACTCAAGTCCCCAAGTCCCCAGCTCAGCTCTTAACGCTAAGTATGCGCTTCCAGTTCTCATCGCTCCTGCTGGCCGCGTGCTCGCTCGTGGCGTCGACCGCGTCCGCCGCGGACTGCGCCTTTGACTACAAGGAGCTCTCGTGCACGCCGACCAAGAGTTGCAGTCTGCAGTACAAGTTCGGCGATGTGTCTCCAGCGCAGGCCTGTCGCGCGATTACCAACACGGCGATTGACGCGAACAAAGTGCCGCAGCAGAACCACTTGGCGTTCGCTGGTAGCCCCTCGGGCTCAGGCATGACGATCTCCTGGACCACGCGCATCAAGGTGACGGACCCACAGGTTTGGCTCGGCTCGGCTCAGACGACTCTGAGCCTCGCGACGAGTGCCGTGATCGAGACCAAGAGCTACTACTCGGACAGCTCGTACTCGCTCTTCACGTACCACGCGACGGTCTCGGGGCTCACGCCTGGCTCCAAGTACTTCTACAAGGTCGGCAGCGCCTCGAGCGCGGACTACCAGAGCGACGTGGCGTCCTTCATGACGGCTAAGGCCGCTGGTAGCAAGGACGCCTTCCAGATCGCGATCTACGGTGACTTCGGCGTCGACGCGAACGCTGCAGGCTCCAACAAGTACGTGAACGCGCTGACCGACAAGGTGGACTTTGTGTACCACGTGGGGGACATCTCGTACGCCGATAACGCGTTCCTGAGCGTGAGTGAGTTTGTCGGATTCTACTACGAGGAGACATACAACCGCTGGATGAGCTCGCTCACGGCGATCATGCGCCAGACGCCGTACATGGTGCTCGTGGGCAACCACGAGGCCGAATGCCATTCGCCTTCGTGCATCCTCTCGAGCTCCAAGAAGGACCAGCTGGGTAACTACACAGCCTTCAACACGCGCTTCAAAATGCCGTCCAAGGAGAGCGGCGG
>JAASGO010000978.1:0-11887 GCA_023334245.1 Globisporangium cederbergense | reverse complement strand
TGTAGTTCGCGATCATCGATAACAGTATCCTTCTCCACGGTGAGCACTTTTTTTCTCTGTGATGGTATGCGATCCGGTTGCCTGTTTGGACATGTACGTGCATGTCTTGTATCGACATGCAGGCTCCTACAACTACAGCAAGAGGGCCAGCAAGAGGAACTTTGAAGACATTGCAGTCTTCAAAGGAGGACGCATCACTCCCGCCTTCGCTGCACCCTTCCGCAGCAGGTTGGCTTACGTGCAAGAGGGCTTAATCGAAGAGATGCGCAAAAACGAGCTGCTGCTACGAAATACCGACGACGAATTCAATCATAGCGTTCTCTTCGCTCGCGAGTTAAGCAGTACCGAGGCCCTGTTGTTAAAGTCCATCCAAATATCCTGTCAAATGCGGTGCTAGCATTCTTGAAAGGTTTCAGTAGTACTGGAGAGTCACCTTTGTCACATGTTCCGTGTGCTTCGATTGACTGCCTTTCGCATAGCGCTTTTTAAAATGTGAAAAGTCGGGCTTGTGACAGTGCTGCTACGCTCCCCAGGCGGCACCACACAGTGCGCCGCCCCTGCGCTCCGCTCTCATTCTCCAATTCGCCTCGCGGTCCCCACCTCAAACTCAACTCAACTCAACTCAACCACCCGCCAAGCATGCAGGACCAGTCACAATCCTCTATCACCATGCCGCCGACAGTGCTCATTGGCACGATATTCGCGCGCCAGCAGCTCTTTGAGTCGCTGCCCATTGAGCTTCAAGAAGACGCGATGCAGTTCCGTGCCTACGTCGAGACGGACAAGCGGTGGCTCTTCCGCAAGCACCACCATGCGCTCATCAAGAGCGTCTATAGCGTCAAAGGCTGTGAGCTCATTGACACGATCATTCACTGGCTGCAGACACGCATTGCTGCAGCTCAGCATGCGCGGACCTCCTCCGTCACAGACTCCAGCGCTGCTGACCAGCAACCGCGGCGGGAAGCTCTGCACCGAGGAGCGACGTTCCCAGCCAGTTCGAATGCGACCCACCAAGGAACGAAGGAGGAGCTTGATTGTGCCAAGATGATCGCCGAAGCACTTGTGCTCTTGGGCTTCATCACCCCCCTGAAGGACGACGATAAGTACCTAACGTCCAACGCACCTGGTCACTACGTGCACGAGAATGAACTGCTCATCCCTGTCGCCGCAAGTGTCTCGGAGATCAAGACAACGACCGTCTGGAGCGTCCTCGACGGTGTCACGTATGCTCGCCCGATGAAGAGCCGAGCCGGTATGATGGGCAAGATCGCCGACGGCAAGGACGTCTATGTGGTCTTCAACGGCAAGACCAGACACCTTTACGTCTTCGCGTCCGACCTGGCGACCCGGCCACTCGCAGAGCTGAGCGGTCATATGTTGGACGTCGCGTTCGACAACTCGCGCTTTGAGTTCGGCGTGCGTGTGCAGCATAGGTCGGGTCTCGAGAGGGAGAAGCCTCAGTACTTCAACGCTGAGACCGAAACCGTGCAGCTCGAGTTCTTGCTCGCATGCATCGGCATCGGCGCCAACTATGCCGAAGGCAACGTGAAGAAGCTCATCGAGATGGAAAGGGCCGGTGTCGTCGTCCGTGGCGCCGGCCAGAGAGATTCGTACACGCGCCTGGGCGCGACGTCACTGTCGTCGACATCGACCGAGCCGCATGAAGCCGCGACGGCTGGTATCGCGAATGCGACGATCTCGGACCGCGAGCCAGAGAACAACCGCTCGACAATCCAGCATGTGGGAGCGCCTACCAATGCTCCAACTTCGCCGGAAAACCAGTATCAACCGGTCGGCTCGTATCAGAGGTCATCGAATCAACAAGATCACCTTCTCGGCGAACACTCGGGTACCCAGAACCAGCAGGCCGGTGGGCCGTACTCGAAGACCGTCAAGCAGGACGACTACCCCGTCGAGGCGTTCTCGCACCCAGCGCCTGCTTCGTAAGTCGATCTCCTCAGCTCTCTCTAGCTTCGTTTTTTTTATTATTGCGCGCGTGTACACACCTTTTGTATTGCAGTGGTCGGTCAATCATCTTCAATGCTTGTAAAACCAGTAGTACGAATGGATGGAGGCTACAGATCGCTTTAGCTGCCGTAGTTTGTTGCCGGCTTCAACACGTTGGGAAGCTTGAATGCTATGCTCTTTTTCTTGTTCAGATTGAGCTCCGCTCTGTACTTCCGAGCGTCTGGATCGGTGTAGTAAATCTCCATGTGCTCGACGTTGTCCTCGAACGCCGTCTTGGACTAGTTGAAGATGCCTTTCGAAATCCAATGACACACATCACAACAGTGAGTGGATTACTGTGAACGGAAGCTCATTTTCGCGAGTGAGAAAATCGCTCATTTTTTCACTTCAGGTGGCATTTTTTCTCAGATGTACACATTTCTTGCGAAAACTGAAAATTGAAGTAAAGTCAGTTCTTTAATTTTTCAAGAAAACGACGCTTGTCACACAACCTCGGCCGTTCGTTGCAGTGGGAACTTGGCTTCACTCACTCGCTCTCAGGCGACTCCCCTTCCTCCCTTCCTGCACAAAGTATTTCGCGCGATTTGCCAGTCTCCTCTCTCTCGCTCTCTCTCTTTCTCTCGTTCTTTCATTCATCCATTCATTCTTAAAAAGTCGCCTCGAGAAGAACATCTCACCCGATCTCATCTCAACCACAGCTATGCAGGAGAACTCAAGATACAACGACACAATGGTGGCCCTGGACCGAAGTTCCAAGGAAGCCAGCACGTCGCCCTCTACTACGCAGGGCCACTCCAATGCCACCGGATCCCTGCCGTCTGCCACGCGTGAACACCGAGAATTCACTCGCACGCAGCCAGCGGCGCTCGTCGGCACGGTGTTTGCGCGCCAGCAGCTCTTCAGTACGCTACCGACTGAGCTCCAAGAGGACACGATGCAGTTTCGTACGTACATCGACCTGGACAAGCGCTGGCTTTTCCGCAAGCACCACCCTGCGCTCGTCAAGAGCGTCTACAGCGTCAAAGGCAAGGAGCTCATCGATGTCATCATCCACTGGCTCCAGACGCGCGTTGTGCCCCCAACTTCAGCTCTAAATGCATCGACCTCCGCTGTCTCAGACTCGGCTGCTACTGGCGAACAATCTTTTCGTGGAGCCCGCAGTCGAGCAGCTACGGTCCCAGCTTCGATGAAGACCCTCCGGAATGGGACGAATAAGCAACTCGAGCACGCCAAGAGGATCGCCGAGGCGCTCGTGCTCTCGGGCTTCCTCACACTCTACAAGGACGATGTAGTTCACCAAAACTTCATTGCGTCCGGTTACTACGTGCGCGACAGTGAGTTACTCATCCCCGTCGCCCCGAGCGTGACCGAGATCAAGACCACGTCGATCTGGAGTGTCGTCGACGGCGCTGTGTACGCGCACGCACTTAAGCGCAAGGGAGGCGTGTTGGGGAGCAAGGACGTCTACGTGATCTTCAATAACAAGACCGAGAGGGTGTATCTCTTCGAGTCCGACCTCGCGCGCGAGCCCATTTCCGAGCTCACCGGCCAGGCGATGACTGTAGAGCTCGATAACATGAACTTCGAGTTCGGCGTGCGCATGAACCACAAGAAACTGGACAAGCCCGAGCTCTTTAACGCGGATACAGAGAGCGCGCAACTCGCGTTCGTGATTGCGTGTCTCAACATCGGCGCCAAGTATGCAGAAGGCAACGTCAAGAAGCTCGTTCAGGCCGAGAAGAGCGGTCTCATCACTGGTGACGCCTTCTCCGAAGCCCAAAGTAGCAACTTGAACCGGGGGGCCGAGTCGCATGAGGACGCAGTGGCGACCACATCGATCTCTGAACCCGAGCCGGAGAGTCATGCGGAGACTCCGCACAGTGTGGTCTTCGTCGATGCTTTGACTTGGGAGGAGCACGACGATCAGCACTCAGTTGGTAACCACCATCATGAACGCGACAGCTCAAGCCCGACTTCAGCGAAGAAGCAGCAGGAGTATCAACCAGTCGGCTTGTTCGTTTAGTCAACAACTGCTCCGTAATTTGCCAGCACAAGTCAACCTGCTCATGTACACGTTTCAGATCTGATACGCAGGATAATAAATTCTTGAATCCAAATCCAGATTGCTACATGTACTGGCTGAACCGCAAGGTCTTCGAGTAGGGGCTGCTCTGGAGCTTCAATAGCTTCAGCGCATTGCTGCTCTTAAAGAAGATCTATTTGAAGGACAGCCCCAGCATCGGCCTCAAGGTGATCAAGAGCTCCACGACTGTGCGCGAGTTCGAGAGCCGTCACTTGCGCGTCACCTTCAACTGCCCGACCGTGGACGACTACTCGTCGTCGGCGAGTCGCCGTGCATCACACGGCTGCAGTACGTCAAGATCCCGCTGCTTTGCGTGAACGCGACAACCGACGGCCTGTTCGCCGATGATGCTCGACGAGTTCCTTCCTCCTTGTCTCTACCGAAGCATCCATCCTGTATGTCGGTATGTCGGTATATGTCGGCAGCATCAAGAACGCCGATAGAAACGCGTGAGAAGAAATTGCGAAGCGCCGTTTCTCAGATTAGTCACCTGTATAAAGTAATTCAACTGATAAAGTGAATGCCTTTTTATGTTTTTTGTTAACGAAACGATCACTTCAATGAATAAACCTGTATCATTTGATACGGTGCCATGTCGCACATGACGCCATTATTGTCGATCTTTGTATTTTTCGTTGATGGCTACTCCCTCTCTCCTCAGTGCCCGACTTACGCTCAGTCGCTCTCATTCTCCAATTCGCTCAAAAGCCAACAAGCCTCTCTTCAGCTCCACGCAAGAGCTCTGTCCAAATCATCCATCTATCATGGCGCACAGCAACCTCGACGGCCGCGTGTTTGCGCGTCTGCAGCGCTTCGCTGGTCTGCCCACAGACCTCCAGGAAGACGCAAAGCAGTTCCAGGCGCATGTCGAGCAAGATAAGCAGAAACTATTCCAGATCCACCACGCGGCGCTCGTCAAGAGCGTCTACAGCGTCAAGGGCAAGGCGCTCGTGGACTCCATCATCGCGTGGCTCCAGGCGCGTGACGCCTCTCCTGTTGAAGCCCCAGTGCTGACCGAGGCTGTTGAGCCAGTTGGGGCCGCGCCTGTGGCTGCTGTTGAAGCGCCACAAGTGACTGAAGTTGCTCCAATAGAGACGCCAGCTGAAGCTATTGCACCAGTGCCAGTCTCGACCAACTCGACGGCCCCGCCATCATCGACCACCGCAACGGCAGCCCCAATCCTGTCGACCGAGACCCACGAGCGCGCGCGCCAGATCGCCGAGGCGCTCGTGCTCTCGGGCTTCCTCACGCCCTACAAGGATGACGAGAAGCATCTGAACGCCGTGGCACCGGATCATTACGTGCGCGACCACGAGCTGCTCATCCCCATCGCCGCGAGCGTGACCGAGATCAAGACCACGTCGGTCTGGAACGTCGTCGACGGCGCCGTGTACGCACGTGCGCTTAAGCGCAAGGCCGGTGTATTGGCACCGTTCACCCACGGCAAGGACGTCTACGTGGTCTTCAACGACAAGACCAAGAAGGCGTACTTGTTTGACTCGGACCTTGCACGCGCACCTATCGCTGAGCTCACTGGCGAGACACTCAACGTGCAGTTCGACAATGCGCACTTTGAGTTCGGTGTGCGCGTCTCACTAAATTCCGGCGATGAGAAGGAGAAGCCCGAGCTCTTTAACACCTTGTCGAAGCACCTCGCTGAAGAATTCCTCAACGTCTGGCTCAACATCGGCGCACAGTACCGCGAGGCGTACAACCTGCACGTGGAGGACGTCAAGTCGATCTACGAGCTCAAGGACGTCGACATTCTTGGCAACGAGGTCTCGTTCAGCCAGTACCAGGGCAAGGTGTTGCTGATCGTCAACGTGTCGAGCAAGTGTGGACTCACACCCACGAACTACCCGGAGCTCTCGGCCTTGGATCTCAAGTATCGCGAACAAGGGCTTGTGATCCTCGCGTTCCCGTGCAACCAGTTTGCGAGCCAGGAGCCCGGGACGAACGAGGAGATCGTTGAGTTTGTGAAACAGTACAACGCACAGTACGCATTCTTCGAGAAGGGCGACGTGAACGGCGCCCACGCGCGTCCAGTGTTCACGTACCTCAAGGCGAAGCTGCCGGGAACCTTTGGCTCGTACATCAAGTGGAACTTCACTAAGTTCTTGGTCGACCGCAGCGGCCAGCCCGTGAAGCGCTTTGCGCCGCAGGATCTACCGTTCTCATTTGAGGACGCCATCAAGGAGCTCTTAGACCAGCCCATCCCACCGACGGCCGAGGAGGCCCAAGCTGAGGACGAGGCTGTGGTCAAGCAGCGTGCGGACGAGTTGGACCACTTGCTGCACATCGACGACACACCTGCGACGGAGCTGCCTCCCGTGGCACTTGCGGATGTGGCCGCCGAGGTGGTCGAGAGCCAACACGAAGAGCCGATGGCCAAGGTTGAGGGACAGCCGGTTGCAGCACAAGTGGCGCCGGCCACTACGTAAGCAAGAAGTCGATGGAAGAGCATTACTTGCGGTGTGCATACGGAGCGATCTGCTCTGCTATATCGGCAGTGCAGCTCCTTTTTTTTATTGGTAACAGTTTGTCAACAGCATGAATTGGTTTCAGCAACTTCTTGTGGTGGTTGTTTTTTGTCGACGCTGCTCGCAATCCCTTTCGCATGGCTACGGCCATCAAGTCACTTTCTTTTGCGAAGTTGACTTGGACAGTGAATGACATTGAACTAGTTATGAGCCACCTGGTGTGGCTTATGCTGTTTGTTCACCTGAGCTTGGTGAGTGCACGGTCGGGATGCCAATACCGCTCGACGATGCTCAGTAGTGCTGAATTGAAGCCACTTCTTGTTGCGTTGAAGCCATCTACTTCTGAACGCTGTGTATAAAACATATTTTATTACAACAGATAATAAAGTATTTTTATTGTATAAAATGAACGAGTGCGTATAAAGAAAAAATTCCAAGACCTCCGAGACCTGATCCAAACTTGAGTTCAAATCAACGTCTATTGTCTGCAAGTCCTGCCTCCTACTGTAGAAAGTCAGGTGACATCTACATGCATGTCGGCCTTTTTGCTACCGTGAGAGACGCTATATTAGCTTGGTACTCAGACGTTGTAGTCACTCTCCTTGTTCCCAAACCTCGTAAAATGCTTTATTTCGAAGTGTAATAAAGCATTTTGTGTACCTAATGATACAAAAAAACGCCAGAATCTATCTTCACCCTCTCTATATATACCCTTTTGCAACCGATCCGAAGAATCCATCGCGTCATCATTCATTCATGAAAAATGGCCTTTCTCGTGTCCCTTACATAAATCAAGTGAAAGGAGGAGCTCGTGGTCGCGTCGAGGGCCACTATTGAAGTGTTTCCCGGCGATCACACACTCGCGCAAACACGACAGGCCACTCACGCAAAGAGCCCCCCTCCAAGCACCAAAAGCCAGGCAGCCTCACTTGCCCACTCGCGCCCCAAGCACCAACAGCTCAGCCACCAACTTAATCAAATGGCCACCACGACCAAGACCAGCGCTTTGGGCGGCAAGAGCTCCTCCTCCTTCGCGGCCGCTGCGCAGCCGTACGTGTGCGGCGGCACAGCCGCCGTCTTCGCCGCCATCGCGATCCACCCGATCGACCTTGTCAAGGTGCACCTGCAGCTCGCGGGCCAGACGGGCGCGAACGTCACGAGCATGGGTGTCGCGCGCTCCGTGATCGCTAAGGAGGGCATCCCAGGCCTCTACTCGGGGCTCTCGGCCGCTGTCGCACGCCAGATGGTCTACGGCACGGCGCGTCTGGGCATGCACCGCGCACTCTCGGACAAGCTCATCGCACGCCGCGTGGCGAATGGCGAGAGCGCGTCGCTGCCGCTCTACGTCAAGTCGGCGTCGGCAATGCTGACCGGTGCAATCGCTGCGACGCTTGGATGCCCCATGGACGTGGCGCTCGTGCGCATGCAGGCTGACACGCTCGCCAAGGACGGCGAGCGAAGAGGGTACAAGAACGTCTTTGACGCGATCTTCAAGATCACCAAGTCCGAGGGCGTGGCGACCCTGTGGCGTGGCAGCATCCCGCTCGTGGCGCGCGGTGCCGCGATGAACATGGGCATGATGGCGTCCTACGACCAGGCCAAGGAGGTGTTCACGTCCATGTACGGCGAAGGCTTCCTCACAAATACCGGCGCCAGCGCAGTCTCAGGCTTCGCGTGCGCGTTCACGTCGTTGCCATTTGACTTGGTCAAGTCGCGCCTCATGAACATGAAGAAGGACCCGATCTCGGGCAAGCACCCGTACACGGGCGTGGTCGACTGCTTCCGCCAGATCATCGCCAAGGAGGGTCCAAGCAAACTGTGGCGCGGCTACTGGACGTACTACACGCGCTGCGCGCCGAACGCCATGATCGTGCTGCTCGTGGTTGAGAACATCAACAGCGTCTACCGCAAGAGCTTTGGCTTGGACAACTAAGGTGATGGTGATGGCGCATCAGAGCCACTCAATGGAAGCGAATAGCCGTGTTGCAAGCGCAGCAACAGCTGAGTGCCAAACCGCGAACGCACTTTGGACCGAATGCAACACACCTGCGCGATGGCGGAGAGTGAGGTTCGTGTGCTTGATGTGTGCTTCATATAAATATATTGCGATTGATGATGAATGAACGAATGGATGGCTGTCGTGCGCTCTCTGCCCTGCTTGGTATCAATTGTGTAGGAGTTGCTACTGATCTACTCGCTTGCAGCAGACGCGACGCGCGTCTCCTTGAGCGCGGGTTCGTGCTCTTCCATCATGGCGCCGCGGTTCGTCTTTGGTGAGTCTTTCTCGCTTGTGGCGGCCAGCAATTGTTTGATATCGTTCTCCATGGCGGCGACTGGCAACTCCCGCGTCTCATAGCGCTTGAACGGCTTCCCGTCGCGCCCCACGAGGAACTTGGTGAAGCTCCATTCCGTGAACGGACCAAACCGTCCAGGCAGATGCGCGTTCAGGTACAAGAACGCCGGCCTCGCAAGCGGGCCGTTCACGTCGCGCTTGGTGAAGACCGGGAAGCGCACGTTGTACGCCTGTTCGAGGCAGCTTAGGATCTCCGAGTCCGTGTCGAACTCCTGGCCTTCGCCGCCAAACTGGTCGCACGGGAACGCCAGTACCCGGAGCCCCTGGTCGCCGTACTTGTCCGCGAGCGCCACGAGCTCTGGGTACTGCAGTGGGGCTTCGGGGTCCTTGCTGGCGACGTTCACCAGCAGCACGACTTTGCCCAGGAGCTCCTGCTCAAAGACAAACTCGCGGCCCGCGCAATCCACGTCTGAAAGCGAGTAGAAGGACGCGTGGCCCGCCGCCCAGGTCTCGTAGTCGCGATGCACCTCCATGTACTTGGCGCCGGCGTCCAGCAGCAACAACAGCCAATCCTCCTGCCGGTGCTTGGAGACAAAGTCGAGCACTTCGAACCGCGTGTCGGTCCAGACCTTGAGTCCGTGGTACAGTGGTGCGCGTGCTGTGCCCAGCTCGTACTTCAAGAGTGCATCCTGGAGCTCCAAGTGGCTGAGCTCCTGGCGCGCACAGTCGTTTTCAAAAAGGAAGAGCGCGTGGTGCTGGGTCTTGTTGATCACAGCGTAGCGCTTCGTCTCGCGGTGCGTGGTGCCGCACATGGACATGGTCGCGAACAGGTTGCGCACGATGCTCGCCTTGGTAGGCTCGGGCTTCTGGAACACGTTGCCTGCACGTGTGGCACCGTTCGTGACGCCCCAGACCGATTTCTTCTGGTACGCTGGTGCTGCGTGCTCCAGCTCATCGCCTGCATCTGGATTCGTGGTCTCAGCGACGAGACGCTGGGCTCCCGGGGCTACGAGCTCATAGAACTCGCGCTCGTGGACGTACGAGACGACATTGTCCTCGTTCTCGAGCTCGTGGGCGGGCGAGATGAAGCCCGAGAGCACAAGCGCCTCGGTGATCTGCTTGGCGCTGTCGACCACGTCGCTCGTGGCTCGCTGGGACGTGACGAGGAACTGCTGGACCTCACTGATGAGCTTCTCGCCCTTGACGCGCGGAAGATGGAAATGCGGGCGGTGCGGCCACTTGGGCATCGTGAAGACACGCTTGCGGACTTGTGGAGAGACCAAATAGACTGCAACGGCGTCCGAGAGCATCTGGAGTTGGGGTGGCAGCAGGTGGTAGCGGTGCAGACGCTGGAAGACGCGGCCTTCGACCACTGGTGGGGGTAAGGCGCATGAATGATCCAAGCCCAGCATGTGGAGCTCCTCCATGTGCGCGCGCTCGTCGTGCTCGGCGTCCAGCGCGCGTGACGCGATCTGCGCCATCGTCTCGGCCGCGCTCATGTCTTCGTTGACCATGGAAGAGTTTGGTTGTCTGCTGGCAAGAGAGCGAATGGAATGCCGTGGCCATTGGCCCTTAGTAGCGCTGGCTTAACGGCCGGATCGCATTCGCTCAAGATACGACGAGGAGCAGCATGCGAAAGGGGTCGTAGAGAAGAAGATGGTATGGTTGAGCCAATTGTGTATGTACGTTGTGCACAAGCCAACGTGTGCTATCGCTTGTGTGTTGTTTGCTGAGTTGTGTTCACATCTGGCGGTTTGCGCTGCGTGTCGTGTGCAGCAACTGCGCTGCTTTCGAGCAACGTGTCGAATCTCAAGCAAAGCCATATTACTTGCCTCACCGCTTGCATCATATCGATGGACCTTGGATGCTCGTGGTCACAGCCGCTTCGTGCCGTCCACGCTAAATTGGGATGGCACGCTTGAGAAATTTCCTGTTTCCGTTGGCAGCGATCACGGCGAGTGCGCTGGAGGTCGCGAGCAGAGTCAAGTCGTACTCTGCGCCGCAGCTGATCATCGGGTTGATCCAGTCGGCTGCGTCCGGGCCGATCAGGTAGAGATTCTTCGCAACTCGGACCGTGAAGCCGGGCATGGACGCCATGAACGGTCCGCTGGATTGCAAGGAGGCACCTTCAAGGGTGACGTAGCCCTTGACCTCCGTGGCGGTGTCCGAGTCGAACCAGAAAAGCACCTTGCGCTTGCCATCCAGCACAAAGTACGCGTCACGGCCGCCAATGGTCTTGGAGACCTTGTTACCACGTTTCAGAGGCCCGGCCATGATCGCGTCCTCGCGGAGATCCCACACCGACAGCTCATCGTCTCCATGGCTTGTCGTGGTCACAAAGAACACTCCGGGCCGCGCAAAGTCGTCGAGCTTGGCTGCGAACACTGGGTCGCTCGCTTCGTTGTGGAGCGTCAAGAAGCCGCTGAGCACCATGCGGTCCACAAACTGCCACGCCACCTGCTTGCGGCGGCGAGTGGCGACCACCGAGAGGCTCGCAGTATTGTCGTTCGCAGCAGCCGACACTGCATGCTGCTGCCGCTGAAAATGCTGCTCCAGTAGCTGTGGGTTCTTTTCCAGATAGCCAAGAACGGCGTCCACAAGCTGGTCGCACGAGATCCCCTTTATCGAGTGGCGGAAGCCGACGCGGCGCTGTCGGAACACGTGGCTCTGGTCGAGAAACGTCTGCAGCGCGAGTACTTGCTGCTGCTCGTCCTCTGGGAGCGCGAGGAACGCGCGCTGGCGAGCGAAGACGCGGCCGCGGAGCGAGTTGCGGGTGTTTTCCATTGCTGATTAAGTCGTGAGAGGTGGTGCTGAGGTGCTGAGTTGGAAGCGAGAGTGAGAGCTATGCAAAGTGGGTACCAGGAGGTATTCGAAATGTGTTGCAAACTGGAAAGATCCACAATCGATACCTCTCACCCTAGAGGGCTACGGGGTGCTCCAGTGGTTAACGCACCAGTGCAATTCCACGAATCAGTCCTCTCGTTGAGGGTTCGAGTACTGGCAGGGTCGCTTTTCCCACTGGGTTTGGCACTGACGACTCGGAGACGCTTCGCACTTGAGCGA
>JAASGO010000977.1:0-11889 GCA_023334245.1 Globisporangium cederbergense | reverse complement strand
GCAGGAGGGCAATCTCGAGAAGAGCCCTCGCGCTTCGCTCCTTTCACACACGCACTCACTTTCCAATTTGCCTCCCAGTGAACAAGCTCAAGTCTTCCCCCTCATCCACCATGGTCTTCTCCAAGTTCGCTCCGCTCCTCGCGCTCGCCATTGCCGCCTTTGCCTCGGGCGTTGACGCTGCCGTCGTGCCCCGTGTCGACGCCGCTGTGCACCGCACGCTCCGCAAGCAGGGCACGGTGAACCTCATCATCACCCTGAAGAAGGGCACCGAAGAGTCACTCAACAGCATCAAGGAATCACAGTTCGCCACCCGCGGACAGAAGATCTCGAACTTGGTCACGTCCCTCGAGCTCAACGCCAAGTCGTCCCAGCAGGAGGTCACGTCGCTTCTCTCGCAGGAGGCCGGCACCGCGCAGCCGCTCTTCTCGGACTACCAGAGCTTCTGGATCAGCAACCAGGTGTACGTCAAGGACGCCACGTTCGAGCTCGTGGAGAAGCTTGCGGAGCTCCCGTCGATCGCCGAAATCACTGAAGAGGAGATTTTCGAACTCGCCCCAGTTATCCAGGCTGTCGCTGCGAACAACACGATTCTCGCGAATGAGTACGGCTTGATCAAGGTCCAGGCTCCAGAGGTCTGGGCGAAGGGCTACAACGGTCAGGGCATCGTCGTCTCCACGATCGACAGTGGCGTCCTGGGCACGCACACGGCTCTGAGCGGCAACTTCCGCAGCAGCTACGGCTGGTACGACCCTGAGGCGAAGAAGGCCGCTCCGTACGATGCGAACGGACACGGCACCCATACCATGGGTACGATCGCCGGTGCTAGAGGCGTTGGTGTCGCCCCTGGTGCGACTTGGATCGCTTGCAAGGGCTGCCGCTCGTCCAGCTGCCCACAGGCAGACCTGCTCGCCTGCGCGCAGTTCATCACGTGCCCAACCACGCCTTCGGGTACTGCCGCGGACTGCTCCAAGGCTCCAGACCTCGTGAGCAACAGCTGGGGTGGTGGCCAGGGCAGCACCGCGTTCGCCTCCTCGGTCAACGCCTGGCGCACGGCTGGCATTATCCCGATCTTCGCCAACGGTAACTCTGGCCCAGCGTGCAAGACCGTCAACTCGCCTGGTGATCTCTCGACCGTCATTGGCGTTGGTGCGACTGACTCCAACGACGCATTGGCGAGCTTTAGCAGCAAGGGTCCATCGGTTGGCGGCGTGCTGAAGCCTGAGATCTCGGCTCCAGGTGTCAGCGTTCGCTCCACTTGGAACACTGGCAACAGCGCCTACAACACGATCTCGGGCACTAGTATGGCTACCCCTCACGTCGCCGGCGTCATCGCCTTGTTGCTCAGCAAGAACCCGGCTCTCACCTACGCTCAGGTGCGCACTGCAATCACCAACACCGCGGACCGCACTACCCTCAAGGCGTCCGGTTACACGTGTGGCAGCACCGCCGACACCACGTTCCCAAACAACCAGTACGGCTACGGCCGCATCAACGCTCTGAAGGCCTTCGGTGCCGTCTAAGTACCTTCCTCGCTCGCCTCCTCCAGCGACACACCGAACTCCTGACCAAGTTTTTGAGCCAAGTTTTGATGTTTCGTCAGTCTGTCTGCTGCTGCACCATCTGGTTTTTGAGATCCGTGCACTGTAGTGGATCGACTCGTCAAGTGTAGTAGTCTTTTTCAGGGTTGCTTTTCAAGGCACAATGAAAGCCTCCCGTGATTCCCCACTCATTGGTTGTCTGTCGTTTGCGTCTGCGTCCAAATGTTTCTCAGCTTTGAGATCGCTCATGATATTTTCTGTGTCTTGTCGAGCGCCTGATGTCTTCGTCGCATTGAGAGTCTTCACATCAATCATGCAGTGGTAGACTGCTGCATCTCTCTGCTTAATCTACAGGTGCTTCTTCAACCGATGCGAGTGCTTCCACATGTAGAAGCAAGTGCTCAGCAGGCGGGTTGACCAGAACTCGAGCGCGATCAAATCGCCGCTTCGGGTTGCGCTTTGCAGTCGCAATCGTTGCCCACGTACGTATGTAGACTGAGAGCGAGAGTCTTGGCTTCCGGCACGTTCTTGGCCGTTCAGCGGCCTATTTTCCTGATCTTCGAGCGACCCGTGCTCCTTCGCTCTGAGGGGGCAAGCCATTCCCAGCTGCTTAGCTCGAGCTCTTTGCATGCACTTTGCAGCCAACTGCCATGCGTCAAATACCTCTCGCTTGGTCCGCCGCCGTCTCTCTTCATTCGCTTGCTCTTGCAACGCCACCGTCTTTTCAAACACTCGCTGCCGTCTGGAGAACCGCACAGGTCCACTGGTCTCATGAAGGCGATGCAGCTGTCTTACATGCGCTGCGAGCTTCCGCTTTTGTCGGTGGTGATCAACAAAGCGAAGCCATCTCCGCAGCATACACTCCTTCTGCTCAAGTTCAATTCGTCGCTGGGACGCGCGAAGCCACAGCTCGACTCGCCACTGCTTCAGCGCATGCTCAAGTTGCCGGGTCTCGTTGCGAAATTGAACCTCGCGGGATGCCTGTCGATAGAATGCGTTGCGCTGGAAACCACAGATGAAGATCCGCCGCATCAATTTCGTGTTCGCCTTGCACCGCAATCTCTGAACTCGGGTGTGTAGCGTCCATGAGCGCCAGCAAGTCTGAGAGTATCGCTTCACATGTCGTCGCGCGCGAAGCGCTGTGAACGCCTGAACGGTTAGAAACTGCGACCAAGCTGCAAAGAACACTTGCAAGTGGGCTTTGTGCTTGTTCTTGAGCAGCAGGTCGACACGTTGCTGCTGCAGCTTGCGCAATTCCACGTACTGCTGCCAGAAGTACAGACACTTGGACAGGCGGACGTTGATCATCGCGTACTTCCAGATGCTCTTCGCCACGTGCCGCCGCTTTGTCACTTGCACCATCGCGTTCCAGGTCTGCGTCATCAACGCTCGACGTTGCATGTTCTGCAGCACTCGCACGTACTGCTCCTGGATGAGGGACTTGCGCCAGCGGTCCCAAGCTCTTCTCCCGAATGTCTTCCATTCTGCCGACCGCATACATTGTCGCAAACGCTCTTGCTTTGCCAAAAACGTCTGCCACGTGCTGAACGTGTTCTGTATGAGCACCGTAGCAGACCACGAATCTGCGATTTTGTGCTGATAGTCGCGTTTCAATGCTTCGTGTGCATGTGAGTGCAACCTTGATACCACACGTTGCATCCGAACCTGCTTGTGGTGGTATTCAGCATCATGCAGAACGATTCTCTGCTTCAGGAATCGCCGCCACATTCCCCAATACACAGCCAGTCTTCTCGTTCTCCAGACTCGCATCCTCGACTTCATACCAGCCGCCATTCTTGCGAATCGACCAAAGATCCTCCGCTTCAGTATTCTCATGTACGCGTTCTCAGCTCGCCTCTCACGATCCTTGCTCTTCTTCAGCTGCCGCCACATTTCGAATGACGACTGCATGCTTGCATTTCGATCAACACTTTCCAGTCTGCAGCACGCCAAGCGATAGCGAATGACTTTGTCACGCCATTGCTCCACAAAATAGCGCCTTCTCATCGTTTGCTCCCATCGCTTTCTCACCATCCCCGCGCTTGCACGCAACTGCCGCGCGTATCGAAGTCGGTCCATCCAGCGACACCATGTTCTCCAGAGTTGTAGCATGTTGCCCAGATGTGAGAGAAGAGAGCGAGCTTGGTTCAGTCGTGGCAACTTCTTCCATTCGCGCAGAATCCACCGACAGCGCTCCTGTCGTTTCAGCTGACGAAAGCATTTAAATCGGCCAAAGTGCCAATGAAGCAGAATGCGACGCCAGAGTGTCGACAGTCGCTCCATCCTAGCGACGCGCTGCCGCTTGCTGAATTCGGCACTGCATTTCCACGTCTTGATGGCCCGACATAGGAAGAATGATTCGGCTGCTTGGCTTGAAAACGCGTCAAGCTGATACGCTTTCAGCGCTGAGAACACGCGGTTCAGCGCTGTGACCTCGAAGTGACGGTTAGCTTTGGTGGCTGCGTCTCTGCGTTCTCGAATCCGAACGCAGTGTTTCCCCCACAATTGATAGAAGCGAACTGTCAGCTGTCGCTCGAAGTGCACTACTGCTCTCTGATGCAAAGCACCGATGTGCTTCTTGTGGTCAATGGCTTTCACGAACGCCCGCCACACTCTCTGAGTGAACCTTCGCCTCCACCTAACTTGATACATTCCCTGCTTCATTTTCATCAGGTACACCGACCGCCACTTCCTCCAGCCGACCTCCCGAAGAACTCTTGCTGCCTCGCGCTTCTCCACAACTGCACACTTTCTCTTTGTGCTAATAGCGCCCTGGGTGTTGCGAAACCATTCCCAAACTGCTCGGTGAGCTCTCTTTTGCGCGAAAGCAGCTTCTCGTCCGGCAAAACACTTGGAAATGGCGTGAAGATGCGCGAAGCAGGCACGCAGCTCTCGTCGCTGCATGTATTTCTTCATGTGGATAAGAAGCGAATGCAAAAGTCAAAATTGCGCATGAATCGCAGACGAGTGGTATGGAAGGAACAAGGCAGCGCACTCACCAAGATCGCAGCTCTTCGGTTTCGCACTGCCTGGACAGCAGAAGCCAAAGCAGTGAATGTTTGTCTCGCCAGGTTTCGCATCCGGCGCCGCATGAACGATTGAAGCACTCGAGCATTCCGCTTTCGACGCAGGTAGGCTGTGTTCCAGAGGTCGAACGCTCGAGCACACAGGTTCTGATGATACCACGTCACAGCGAATCTGTATCGCTTCTTCGCTTCCAGGTACGCACACCACTCCAAGAAGCACCTGCTCTGAAGATTTCGAAAATGTCGAAGCGTGAGCGACGCAATGATAGCGCGAACCTGTCCTCCTCGCTTCAGCCGAACTAGGACCTTGAGTTGAGTCCGCCGCTTATAGAAGTCCCGAGCCAGCATCAATTGTTCTCTCTTTCTACTTCGGCTGATTGCTGCAGAGCGCCACGCCCTCATTGTCTTCATACAGCTTGTGTGATGACGCTCTTGTTGCCAGAGCCGCATCTGGTACTGACACCGCGCGTTCGCTTTCCACATAGACATCAAGAAGCGAGTCTGTGATCGCTGGTACGTTGATCGTAGCTTCCGAGCAGCTAACCTCCTGTGATGCTCTCTCGCCCATCTGTTGAACGCCACACACAGAGCTGCATTGCAGGCCGAGTTTGCGATTTTCCTGTATAACCCTTTCAGTTCGGTTTGCTTTGCATACCACGACTGCCACAAACGAAAGCTCCTGCACACGAGGTTGTCTTGACAACGACTCCTCGCTTCTTCATTTACGGCTCGTGCATCCTTCTTCTCTTTCGCCCGAATCCTCCACGCCTGATAACACTGACGCACCCACTCACGCCGCTCGTCTGGGCTTAGCGGTCTCGCTTCTCGCTTGGTGCGCGCCTCGTGTTTGCATTCTGATGCCAGTATCGCCAACTGCGTGCGCAGAAGGCTTCTCTCGTGGTGACGAATTTGCTGCCGATGGTTTTGCTTCGGCTGGTGCGTCGCTCGCGAGTGCATCTCAGGCTTGGGAGCATCAATCGACGCCAGTAGCTTGTCGAACGCGTCCCACTGCGCTCGACTGGATCCACTTTCTCTCGCACAAGCGCGCCACTGGTACTGCTGGTCCTTTTTCTCCTCATGGTCGCCACTATGCACATTCTGCCAGTCGTGCACCGACGACCGCTTTAGCGTCACTGGGCACTGTCGTCGCCGAAACTCGCTTGATGCACTCTCCAGCAGCCGCCGATGCTCGGCAATCGACGCGTCGATGTCGCCGCGCAGCTCCTGCAGCACGGCACTCACGGAGCTCTGCTTCATCTGCACGGTATGAATGATCATACGCAAAAGCGTGCATCAGTATGCCCATGCGTCCAACTTGTTGCCTCACGACACTTTCGACTCCAGTGTGGCAGATTGAGTTGTGAGCGGGCGTCGGTTCGGCTTTGCGAAAGATCCGCCGACGTCATGGAAACATGACCTTAATCCCCAATAGAAGACTGTCCGAGAAAGATCTTCTGGGGTTATCACAGGTCCTCTTGCGTGTGAGGAGACCACACGAAGACGATAAACGAAAGCCTTGTCCGTTGATGACACTGGTAAGGCATCCAATTTCTGACATTGAAGAAACCATCACATAAGGCGCATGCGGTTGCGCGAGGAAATGGAAGCAGCACCGTCCATACAGAGGTCGAGGTGACTGCTTGGAATATAAAAATCACGGTAGGTGCTGGAGGTAAGCTGAAGGGATCGAAGGGCAAAGAGTACGAAAACGCACGAGAGTTCAATGAAAGCCATTGGGGTTGTATTCCTAAAATAGATCGATCACTCTACAATAATCTGTTGTTGGTCTCTAACCGCTTGGTCCTAGATGTGCGCGAGAGTACGCACACACTACGAGCAAGGCGCTTAGAAGCGGATCAAACGCTCGAGCACGCGCTTCTTGTCCTCAAGCTCACGGAGAGTGGCCTCCTCGTGATCCTCCAGCCAGTCGCGGGCGTCACGGATGGCAGTCTCGACGTTCGCGTCACCCTTCTCACGAGCGATCTCGATGGCACGGTAGATGTACTGCTCCAGCGAGTTGCGGGCCTCGATGCGGCGCAGCAGCTCAGCGTCGTCCTTCTTGAACTTCTCGGCGTCAGCCACCATGCGGTCAATGTCCGACTGGCTCAGACGGCCGGCGTTGTTCGAGATCGTGGTCTCGGCACGGGCACCGGTCTTCTTGTCGCGGGCCGACACGTTCAGGATACCGTTGGCATCAATCTCGAACGTCACCTCAACCTGCGGCTCGCCACGCTTGGCACGCTCAAGGCCAGAGATGTTGAACTCGCCGAGCTTGTTGTTCACGGCGGTCGACGCACGCTCACCCTCGTAGATGCACACGTCAACGGACGTCTGGTAGTCCTCCTCCGTGGTGTAGACGCGAGTCTTGCGCACAGGGATGGCCGTGTTACGCTTGATAAGCACCGACATAACCTTGCCCACGGTCTCAATACCGAGCGACAGAGGGGTCACGTCCACGAGCAGCAGCGAGTTGGTCGCGTCGTTGCGGATGCCCGACAGAATCGCGCCCTGCACGGCAGCGCCGTACGCAACAGCCTCATCAGGGTTGATCGACTTGGAGAGCTCCTTGCCGTTGAACAGGCCCGAAAGCATGGTCTGCACCTTCGGGATACGCGTGGAGCCACCGACAAGCACCAGCTCGGTGATGTCCTCCGGCTTCATGTTAGCGTCCGAGAGCACCTTCAGGACGGTCTCCTCACAACGCTTGAAGAGCTCCTCGCCGAGCGACTCGAACTTGGCACGGGTCACGGTGGCGCTGAAGTCAACACCCTCGAAGAGCGAGTCCACCTCCACCGAAGCAGACGTCGTGGTCGACAGCATGCGCTTGGCCGACTCACAGGCAGTACGGAGACGACGCATGGCACGCGGGGAGCTCGATGGGTCGAGGTTGCGGTTCTTGCGCTTGAACTCAGTGAGCAGGTACTCGACCATGTTGTTGTCGAAGTCCTCACCACCCAAGTGGGTGTCACCGCCGGTGGCCTTCACCTCGAAGATGCCGTTCTCGATCGAGAGGATCGACACATCGAAGGTACCGCCACCAAGGTCGAAAATAAGCACGTTGGTCTTCTCACCGTTCGAACCGGCGTTCGTGTCCAGGCCGTACGCCAGGGCGGCGGCGGTCGGCTCGTTGATGATACGCTTCACGTCAAGACCCGCAATGGCACCGGCGTCCTTGGTCGACTGGCGCTGCTGGTCGTTGAAGTACGCTGGCACGGTCACGACAGCCTGGTTGATCGGCTGGCCAAGGTACGCCTCAGCGGTCTCCTTCATGCGCGTAAGCACCATCGACGAGATCTCCTCAGGGGTGAAACGCTTGGACTCACCCTTGAACTCCACCTCGATGAGCACCTTGTTCGAGTCGCCCTCGACGATCTTGAACGGGAAGTGCTTGGCGTCCTTCTTCACAATGTCGTCGTTGAAGTTGCGACCGATGATACGCTTGGCGTCGAACACCGTGTTGGTCGCGTTCGACGCGGCCTGAATCTTGGCGGCCTCACCGATGAGACGCTCCGACTCGTTGAACGCAACCCACGATGGCGTCGTGCGGTTACCCTCGCTGTTGGCGATGATCTCCACCTGGCCGTCCTTCCACACACCCACGCACGAGTACGTCGTGCCAAGGTCAATACCGATGACCTCCGAGAAACCCTTCTCGGCACGCTTGGCACGCTCCTCGCGCTCCTTGCGGGCCTTGTTGATCTTCTCCTCGATCTCCATGCGCTTCATCTTGCGCGTGGCCTCGTCCATCTCCACGCCGCTGATCTCCTCCTCCTGCACCTGGTGCGCAGCCTGCGCCTGGGTCAGACCGGCCTGGAGCGCCTTGTTGCCGCGCTCAAGGGCGAGACCCGTCGTGTACGCGGTCACGGCCTTGGCGTAGTTCTTGATGTAGAAGTGCGCGGCACCGAGACGAGCGTAGCCCTTGACGAACTTAGGGTCGATCTCGACACAGCTCTTGGCGTCCTGCATGGCAGGGGTGGCCTGGCCGGCGCTCAGGTAGGCGGCCGAACGGTTCGAGTAGTAGATCACGTTGGTCGGCTCGTACGCAATGGCGGTCGTGAACTCCTTGATGGCCGTGGCGTGGTCGCCAGCCGCGAAGGCCGCGTTACCGCGCTCCTTGGCCTCACCGCCGAGGCGGGTGCGCTCGGTGGCGTCAACGCCGGCGAACTGGTCCTTGGTGGTCTTGCGACCCGTGCGACGCTTTGGAGCCATGACTTCTTTCCTGCTTTTGGGGGTGGCTTCCGAGTTGGAAAATGAGTTGGCGTGCTGTGCACGCTCCACGGCCGCAGGATTTCGAGCTCCGAGGGGGCCGCTCCTCTTCCAACAACCACGGGTGGCTGCCCGGGTCCCGCAGTTGCTGCATAGGGGGAAGGGAGGGAGAGAGGCGAGGCAGCGAGCCAAACAAAACGGAGCCGGCTGGCTGGGCAAGCGCCTCCTTTCACACACGGCGGATTTGAGTGGTGAGGAAGAGCACTCAGCTCCTGGCCAGTTATCGCTCCCATTGACGCACGTGGCGTGATTGACTGGCTGCGAAGGCGGTCCCTAACCACCAGTCCAAACACCCGTTAACATCCAAACACCCACTGGCATTCGTATACATTCTTGTATCTATTTACAAGAGCGATACATTTTCAGAAACGCTCGACAATTGTGCCTGTGCATGTTTGTGAGCTTTTGCTTGCATCCATTTTTTCATTTTGGATAAAATTTTACAATATATATAATTTGGAAGGTAAAACGATTGGATTCTTGAGACCGAAAAAGAGCCTTTTCCACCCCTCGCATCTGATTACCGGTGATTTGCGTGCTCGACTAAGTACGAAAAGAGCTTTTCAATTGGCACATGCGAGCTGCTCGCTGACGGTGCATGTATGGAGCGTGCTGTCACGTGGCTAACGGTGGCTGGTGCATGTTGCGAGATACAGAGCGGAGGTGTGAGAGTGTGCGAAAACGTGCGGTTGCGTGGTGAGTCTGATCTGCACGGCATCGCGTCGTTGGTTGGATCTCTCTCTCTCTCTCTCTGCAGGTCGATGTTCGCGCGTGCGTATCCAAAGCTCACTTCAAGCTGTTTTGCGTGAGACGGCGGTACAATGGAACAGACCGCTTCGCTCCTCATAACGGCACACTCATCCATGTTGTCCAATGTCCTGCTTGCGTGTACGATAGCCTTGCCATTGCGTTTGTATGTCCATAGCGCAGTAGTAGCTGCAGCAACCGCACGACAACACATGCTCGCTTATGATGCAGATTCAACGCACTGGTCTGATTACTATTGCCATGTGTATCGTGCAACTTTACTGTCCTCTTTGAGCGATATGTCCTTACAATACATCGACTCGCTGCATGCACCGCCATTCCTCGCGCACAGCCAGGTTGAAGTTCGATTTCAGCATCACGATTGGGTTGCATAAGAAGACCTGCCACGTCATGAGCTGTAATCCAGCCGATATTGGCACGCTAGCGTATCCGTGGTAGCACACGCTCTCAGCCGTCGCTCCTGCAGGCAGCAGGTTTGTGCCGTTCCTCGTAAATGAAGGGACTGTGCCATCTCGTCATCAGCATCCATGGATGCATCTCCCCGCATTGATCTCGGGCTGCGGCTGCGGACCACTTGGTATAGCCGAGATTGGTGTCTTTCATTCATTTTGTGCAGCACTTGCTTGTTGGTCAGTGTGATCCTCGTTCGCATTTTGTTTCCAGTCGGTAACTGATCGCCTTCTTTTGCTCAATATTTCTCGGAGCAGCAGGCAATCGGATGTCGCTCGAAGTTACAGCATTCTTCTCCAGCAGCATGCTCTATCTTGAAGTCTTGAGCGGTGGTCGCTGTCTTAGCAAGTAAAAGCCCATTGTCCTTGTGGAAACGCTGGTGCTTACTTCCACAAGGCACCGGGAAGGATATTACACCACCTATCGCGCTCAAGCGATAGATGCGCGAGACCGTAGTCCAGACCAACAAGCGGTCAGTCGTGATGATCATCCTGCGCGCCAAGCACAAAGCCGCGCTCACCAACATCTCGGCGATGATCAGCATGGAATCAGTGGCACGAGTTTATTTAGAAAACACATAGCGGATAGGTAGGATGATAGAATTAGTAGGCTAGTGGTATCGCTCCATCCAGTCCTTCGCTATGCTGATACTGTTCCTCAGATGCCGCAGCTCCTGCTATTCCTCTGGCAACAAGAACCCGCTGCTCAGTGATGGTGCCTTTGCCACGATCTCCAGTCTCATTCGAGCTCGCTCAAATTGGTCTCCACTCGCACTCACTGCTGTTGTCGCCTATTCGTTCTCACTCGCATTCGCCTCCAATGAGATGCCTCAGCGCCAGTACGATCGGTTCCTCCGCAGTGGCGTCAGAGGCGTGGGTTTCCAGCTTTTCCCATTCGCCTGGTGATCAGTAGTGTGTAGCGAGGCTCGTGATGCTGGCTGAGACCGATAGCTCTCTGAGGGGCCAGTCGTCCTCTTAGTTGTCGAGTGACCAAGCTCTTTCTGGAGTTGCCGCTCCTTGAGCTCGCTGGCGATGTGCTCGACCGAGTCCTGCGATAAACACGTTAGTTTGGCCTCCAGCGCGCGCAGCTTCGCCTTCTGCTTCTCCACAGGCAACAGCTCTGAGTCTACCTCATCACCACCATTATCTTGGTTGTTGTGACCCTGGTTGGGATTTCGCAGCGGCCTGGGCGGTTTGCGTCCGAATTCAGCGATATACTATGGAATTCGTCGAGTTGATGGTTCTGGTTCCCAGACCAACGGACGTCTCCAGATTGGTTCGAGACAACCAGTCTTTGTGGCTGGCTTGTGGAAGGAACTATCGCAAGACTCACGCGAGTACCGACCAACGAGGACGAAGGCGAGGGCAAGAGCGCAGTCTGCGTCTTCTCGTGAAGTTGCTTGGCGGCTGCGAGGATCGCGGCTTCGGCGCTTGCTCGTTGCTACTGTTATGTGGACGACGGCAGGGGCGGGTTCTGCCCTTTCCAGGACAGCGGTGGGCTCGTTCATGGTGCACAGAAGAAGGCAAGTGATGCCCCGCTACCAGGACGAACGCTTCAAGAAGATTGCGCTGGTGATGGGGCTGGCTCCCTCGTACAGTTGCTGGCGCTATTGTCGTCACTCTCGGTACTGCTTAACTCGCGAGCGAGGAGAGCGCTACCACTCAATTCGTCGTTGATATTTTGTAGCAGCAGTTCGGTTTTGCGCAACTCTTTGATTAAGCTCTCTTGCGCGTAAGCCAGCCTGTTGCGGAAGAGTGCAGCGAAGGCGGCAATGATGCGTCCTCCTTTGAAGACTGCAATGTCTTCAAAGTTCGTCTTGTCAGCCCTCTTGCTGTAGTTGT
>JAASGO010000976.1:0-11902 GCA_023334245.1 Globisporangium cederbergense | reverse complement strand
GCAGCTATCTTCAGTCCCCACTCGCTTAAGTGCGGGACGATCCTTACAGCAGAACAACCCTGTCTCATCGAAGTTGAACACGTCATGAAGAGAGTACTGGGCGATGAACCATCGGAGCCTTGTCTGTGCTGCCTACACGTCCTCAATGCGAACGCTGCCACTCTCGCCAATAAGCGCGCGGCTCTTAGTGTTGTTCCATTCCATGAAACTCTGAACCCAGTCGTTAGAGAGCTTGAGCGCGTGGTCTGGAACCGCGTGGCTCTTTTGCAGTCAATCTGCTTTCTCCAAAACCAAGTCTTCGGACAGCCCGTCACTCTCGCGTTGCAGCACAAACTCCAACAGATCCTTTTCAAACTCAGGATGCTTCACGCGCCGTTATTTCTTTACATTGAGATTAAAGACTTCAAACTCCTCTACTTTCATGGCCATGAGTTGATGAGCTGTTAATTTGCTGTTGAAGTGCTTGAACTCAACGCTAACGTACGTCTGCACTTCGAAAAACTGATGTTGGTGTGCGCCTTGCAGTGCAAAAACACTTGATACTTCTGCTCGAGCGAGAGACGCTCACTTAGAAGCGCGCGTTGCTGAAGCTGGCGTGTTCATTGCACTGGGTGCGTGCTGGTTGCGGGCAGTGACGCAAAGCGCCGCGTTTGTTAGTGTCAAGCAAGTCAATGATCAAGGCGTTATGCGCCTGTGCGTCGAGGATAGGAGCGTCGCGAGCAATGTCACACAGAGGTGCGAGGCAGTGGCATAACGCGTGAGTCCGATCGGCGGCTATGAATCTCTCAAAGAGAGCTTTTTGAATGAATGGTCGCCTGGTTCTTGATTTTTATACATTACTTGCTTACAACAAGCGCTCCATACAGATACCTATACAAAGTGATTTGTTCTGGTAAAAGGTGGCTCTTATTGAGAAAGTGTCTCTAACAAATAGTCTCTTATATACAGAGGTGGCTGTAATACGTTTGTGAAGGCTCACAAATTTCAAGATGGTCTGAGCCTAAACGTGCATACAGTGCTGGCAAAAAATATGGACCCACACATTTTTTATGCATCAATTTAACCAGATTGAGTGGATGCAGGCAAGGTCACAGAGCCAACTAAACCATAGAAATACGGTTCGAATGCCGTTCTTTTGGCTAAAAACGGATGCACAGAACCAACAAAACACCAAGTTGAATCCTTGTGTATGCGGCCACAAGTATAGACCACAAGCTGTTTGCTCCGACCAGAAGCTCGATTCACTCGTTATCACTGCGCAAACGTAATGCTAGTACTTAGTTTTGGCTCCATCGCCTTTGAGAACCGCCACGCAACGCTTTCGCATCGACGCAAGCAGGCTTGCGATCAAATCCTGCCCAATGCTCGCCCAGGTTTGCATGATCGTTCTCTTGAGCTCATCCTTCGTCATGAACTGTCGCCCGTGAGCGTACACCGTCCGCACGAGAACCCACTCCCCCCCCAAACGTTCTCGATGGGGTTCAAGTCGGGCGACTTTGCCGGCCAGTCAAGAACGCGTACGTTCTGCTCCTCGAGGAACTCCATCGCTTCGGCAGAGGTGTGGATGGAGGCTCCGTCTTGTTGGAACACGCAATCGCGCCTGTAGTGTAGATCAATGAATGGTAGGAGGTGCTCCGAGAGAGTGTTCACATAGTCGGTGCTGTCCTGATTGCCGTCCAAAACCGCGAGTTGCGACGTGCCGTGGATGTAGAAAGCACCCCACACCATGACGCTGCCGCCCCCAGACTGCCTCTTCGAGAAGATCTGCTTTTCTTTTCTCAAATCGTGCCAGTAGTGCTGCATGCCGTCGGGCCCGTCTAAGTTAAACTTTTTTCGTCACTAAAGACGACTTGGGCCCAATCGGCAGCAGTCCACGACACCATCTCCTCAGCCCATGCGACCCGCTTTTGCATGTGGGCAGGAGTGAGCAGGGGGCGGCCATGCGCTTGGTGTACTGGAGGTTGGGGTTCTCTTGGAGCAGCGAGCGGACGCGCCGCGAGCTTATGGACAGCTCCAGCTTCTTGACGAGCTCTCTGGAGCTCATACTGGAGTTCGAGGTGGCACGGAACAGGCGCCGTTGGGCGGCTGGCTCGAGCTTGGACGGTCGTCCAGGGCGCTTCGCGGTGTTGTAGGATTCAGTATTGTTGAAAAACGCGCGCGCGACCTTTGTCGAACGCTCCACACGCCTGGCAGACTCGCGCTTGCTCATACCGACCTCTCAAAACGCCAAAATCTTGCCCTGTTCCTTTCGTGAGAGCTTGGTTCCTGCTGGCATGTTCTGAGAGCCAAAGATGCATATAACGTGAACGTAACCAATACGTACAGACTCCCAACATCTCGGAGAACATAAATAACGCCATCGAAGAGCAAACAAACGCTAACAAAAGAGTAACATACCGAGCGACTTGCGTGGGTCTATACTTTTGGCCAAGCCAAAAACGCGAGACCTGCACGTTCATCCTCCTTGTGTTACGAGTTTTGGTCAGATTGCAAAGTGAAAGACCTTGTTCGACTCGCACACATGTTGCACATCTTTTGATTGCGTACAGACACCATTTGGCGTTGTTTACACTATTTTACAGTGAAAGTCATGCTTGGGTCCTTATTTTTGGCCAGCACTGTATGTCACCTAATCGAATCAGACTTTCGGACTTTAGCGGGAGAGCGTGGACGGGTGTCTGCGGGCGTTTGCGTGGTCGTTAAGCTCTCAGTAGACAAGTAGTAAGCAAGCAAGCAAGCAAGCAACGAGCGGCAAGAGCAGCTTGCCAAATCGAGCATGAGCAACGGCGTGGCACATGGGGACCTGACGCTCTTCGACTGCCCACGCGTGCGCAGGTCCGAGTACTGGCAGTTCATCAAGCTGATCGCACCCGCGGACGCGTCGGCGCTGCCGGCGGGCCAGACCCACTGGCTGAGCCAGGACGCAAGTGACGCCTTCTGCCTCAAGTGTCAGAAGATGTTTCGCTTCCTCAAGGGCTCGAGCAACTCGGTACGGCGCCACATGGAGCGCTTCCACAAGAAGGAGCTGCTCAAGCACCAAGCGCAGGCTGAGCTCACCGCCAAGAAGGCCGGCAATATTGGTGGTAGCGGCGGTACCAGTAGCAATAGCACTGGAATTAATGGTGGCAGCGGACTCAAAGGCAAACCACTCAAGAAGGCGACCAAGCGCCTGCAGCAGGACGTGCTCCAGCATCAGAACGATATGTCGCCGCCATCCACTTCAGGTGAGAAGCACGGAAGCACTGGTGAGTTCACTGCCACAGGCATGAGCTCCAATAGCAGCTCTCTCAGTACACACAAGAAGCCGCGGCCCAACAGCTTCGGCTCGTTCGAGCAGCGCAATGCCACAGAGCTGCTGATCAAGTGGCTCTGCCGCAACATGCGCTCGCTCTCGATCGTCGAGGACCCTGGCTTTGCGGACTTCGTCGAGTACATCAGCGGCAGTGCGCACGGCTTCGCGCTGCCGAATCATGAGGCACTAAGCCACCGCCTGGAGCTCATGGCGGAGAACGCCAAGTTCGAGATCAAGCAGCGCGTGAAGAAAGAGGTCGCGCACTTCGCGCTCTCTACGGACATATGGTTGCCGACAGCCCAGGCTTCGGTGAAAGAGCGTTTCGTTGCGCTGTCCTGCCACTCGCTCACTGAAGACTTCGTGATGAACACGTGGACGCTCGAAGTGATTCCGTTGAGCGCTGGCACCGAGTTCACGACGCGTCTGCACGCGGTGTTGCGTGACTGGGGTCTGCAGAAACAGACACCAGCGCTTTTCTTTAGCGACGGAGACGAGCAAATCGAGCGAGCTGGGCAAGCGCTGAGCTTCCGGTGTTTCAAGGACATTGGCGCGTCACTGGAGCAGATCCTGTCGCAGGGCGCCGGACTCTTTATCAGCGGAAGCTTGCCAGAAAGAGCCACCTCCGATGAAGTCGAGCAGCAATCTCAAGACCGTCTTGGGCTGCTGGAGACGGATGAGTTACCTCAAAGCTATGGGGGCTCTGTTGTCAGCAGCGCCTTGGCTGAGTTGAAAGCCTTCACGGACGCGTTGAGTGCAAACTCTACCGTCAGTGACAAGTTCCAGCAGATCCACAGCGCCGTTGGGGGCGACTTCCTGAAACTTGCGTCCTACGCAACCAATTCGTGGATTGACATGCTCGAGTTCCTGTCACGTGCGGTGCTCTGGCAGACATCACTCGATCTCTTCTTCGATTTCGTTGCCACACCCGAAGGCGCCAAGGCGTTCGAAGGTATGACGCTGACCAAGCCCACCGCTAGGACGTGGTACATTGCGGAAGCGCTAATTCTGATCCTCCAGCCATTCCACGAGCTCAAAGACGTCGTCGCCAGTGAAAAGAGATGCTCGTTGCCGTTCATCATCCCATGCCTGTCAGTGATCAAGAAGCAGCTGGGCAGAGACGATTTATTCACGGAACTCACGCTCCGGTATCGCGCCGCGACGAACTACGACGACTTTGACGCGCTCAACCAGCTGCACGCTTTCCAGCAGCTCGTCCTGAGCGAGTTCCTGCGCCAGTACGACGCGATCTGCCAGGAGCTTCAGTGGTGCTCTGCGCTGGACCCTCGTCATGGCCGGCTGCGGCACCTAAGCGAAGATGAGCGCGAGCTCTGCAAGATCTCGCTGGTGGAGCGTGCCATGGAGCTCTTCGTGAGCCAGCTCCCTCCTGCGCCCAGCGATCCGCCTCTGGGTGGTCTGGCGACCGATTTCGATGGTGACATGATGTATAGCGTCGGAGGAGGGAGAGCACCCGTGCAAGGACTGATGCACCGCCTGCTGTACGACGACGATGAAGACGTGTCGTCATCTGAGGCGCTCTCACGGGAGGCGGAGATCGCGCAGACAAGACTGTACGTGGCGAACGAGGTGCAGATGTACATGAGCGAGCACCAACTGCGCAAGACGCGCATCTCGTGCCCGCTCCAGTGGTGGCAAGCGAACCGCGAACGGTACCCGTTCCTGGCGCCAGTGGCGCGCATCTGGCTGGGCACGATCACGTCCTATGGCTCTGAATCTCCTGATTCTTCGCCTGTGTTAAAGCACACGATCCCTCAGGAGCTCTGCGTCGATCAGAAGAGCGAGTCTGCAGGCGTTTCGTGGCAGAAGACGGTCACCGACATGATCTTCCTCCACACGAACCTACGCAGCCGATCCGAGACTTCCATCTCGCTCTGAAAGAGTGGCGCACGACGCGCATAGTGCTGCGTGTGATGTTGTGACGTTGATGATAAATTGCTGCTGCTACGACGCTGCTTAATCTTGAAGTTGACGGATTGATCATGTTTGTGTGGAGGAAGATCTTTGATGATGTCTGAGATTATGTCGTACATTTCATCACCACATTCTCATAAATAAACGTATAACTGACCTGGTGTACCGCATGAGATGGAGGCCATCGGTCTAGTAGTCTCTCGAGCCTGTCTTGTCAACACACTTCCAAAAGTGGCTCCAGACGCAAGCACCGCAGTTATTCCCAGATTTCTGAATTGGAGAGCAAAACACCTTTACGCAGAACCCCGTCAGTGTCGTTGAGACGAGGCACTGGAACGTTGCCCAGGTAGTCGATGCTGCGCTTGTTGTGAAAACTTGCACTTCTTTTTCGACGTTGCACACAACCAAGCACGCGCAGCCCATCTTGTTGAGGTGCACAGGGAGCAACATGTGCGCTGGCACGATGCTCTCGAGAGCCGAACCGAGGCTCGATGGCAGAGCCACAAAGTCCAGTGTCTTTCCAGCAGAGAGGCTCGGCAGGAGGAAGGCCTCAGACGCGTTGTAGCGCACTGCCAAAGCATCGTAGAATGCAGTAGTGCACTGATCGTCGAGTCACTCACTAGGCTGCAAGTGATATAGGACACCATGAGGTTTGAGTTGCCTCCTAACGCTTTACGTAGGCTTGACTTCATGAGAAAGTCGATGCAGTGTTGAATCTTGCCTGCTCGTCTGGGTCGTAGGGTGAAGTTTCTTAATCTTTGTGTCAAACCAACAACACATCATCACTCTTCCCGCTGTAAAATTTAGCCTAAAGCTCGCAGACCACGGACATGCTGGACAACTGCTCCTGTGAGAACACTCCGTGACCACCAACGAGACAGTAATGCCGGTCAACTTGGCAGATCAGTTGGGTCCATGTGGATTGCGTTTGGGGGCCCACTGATGCGGGCATGGGCCATTTCAAGCGCTTTCTTCACAAGAAGATACGACGTTGGGCAGGCAACTTTGGCTGGGGTCGTTTTTCCGTAGACGCAAGGCTTGTTGACGAGATCGTTTCTGGAAAGGCGCTCAGCACCACACCAGCGAATTAAGACCGGGCTTGCTCTCGCGAACATGAGCGGCGGCCTGGCAGGTGTCGAGATCTTTGAGTGCAAATCATAGCTCTTTTCTCGACGCGTACATTCCTCTCGCGTCTCTCTGTTGTTTCTTTTCCACACCTGCGTTCTTCGGTGGTCTTCCAGCTCACGGAGTGGCTTGGTTCAGTTAGATTGATGGTCTCTCCACACACTAACTGGACGAAGTCTGGGCTGAGTCTGGACGTTGCCGAAACACTTGGAGAAATTCCGATACCAGGACAGAATTTACGTACTGCAGGAGAGAAATGCACACCTTACGTTGTTGGTTCTAGCTCTGGGAGGATCGTAATGAAGCTGTTCCACATGGCAGCATCAACAGCGTCGTCGGAACACAACTGCGGGATTTGTACGCAGTTCAAAGTGCATGAGATCATCTAGGATGAGTGCTGGTGATCAGGAGTTTATGATTCTGCAGAATAAGGCAGATATTTTTACGAGCGTCGCTTCAGAAGCGCAGTTATTGGCATCCTTGGTGCGCATTAACGCAAATCGTTCATACTGAAAGCAAGTAAAACGTCTTTTTCGCCAATTCAACACCAGTTGATCATCAGAGATGGCGCCCGCACTAGGAGCAACGAGCCGCCGCGGAGGTGGAAGTGGCGCTAAAGGTGGTGGAGGAGGTGGAGGGCGCGGACGAGGAAGGGGTAGAGGCACTGGTGGCGGTGGTGAACGCTCTACGAGTAACGCTCCGGCATCGGCGGCTGCTGCTGCTGTTGCATCGCCAGCGGACGACGCGCCGCGCTCGAACGTGAAAGGCAGCAAGCACCACGACAAGACGAAGCGTAAGGGCGGCGGCGGCAATGCACCCGCAGGCTCAAACGCCAACCAACAGCAGCGTGCGCCATCTACCGCCCGCCCCATGCGTGCTGCGAATGCCGTCGTGCGCAAGGTGCTGATCCGCAACATCCCGCACACGACTGCGCAGGAGGAGATCTTGGCACTCGCGGAGGCACATAGCGTGACGAAGGAGAGCGTGTGGCGCTTCGTGCCGGGCAAAGTGCGCGGCAACAACCGCCAGCCGACCACCGGACGCCTGTATCTGGATCTCAAGAAGGATGCGGAGCAGGCGCGCAAGCTCATCGCGGCTCTCAACGGCCACGTGCTGAGCGAATCGAAAGGTGAGTGCCTGATGTTGTTATGGTGTTGCTTACATGGATGATTAATGTTTCACGCGTCTGCGTATATCTGATGGTGCACAGAGGGCCAAGTCGCGCTTGAGGTGGAGTTCGCGCCATACCAGAAGATCCCGCGCGAGAAGCAGCGCAAGGACGCGAAAGTGGGGACGATCGACCGCGACCCGGAGTACCTGGCGTTCCTCGAGGAGCTTAACAAGCCCAAGGAGGTACAGAGACACTGACAGTGATCGACACTCGTGTTCAAGACATTTTGTACTGATCGTATGACTTGTGTGTGTGTGTGTATGTTGTAATAGAAACTGCCGAGTGCAGAGCTCGTGGCGGACGCGACAGACCCAACTGAAGTGATGGAGAAGCCCGTGGCGGCACTCGTCAAGTACATGAACGAGCGGAAAGTGCACATCCGCGACAAGGGCAAGGTACGATAGTGCTGTTGTGCTACCTGCGTGATCTGCTGCTGCAATATGATTTTCGATACTGTATTGTTGCTGACGATGGAATGTGTTTGTTGAAGTTGAAGGGAAATAATGGGAAGCTGTTTGAGAAAGGAGGCACCGCCAAGCGCCAGGCGAAGAAGAGGGACGGGGTACGAGCTCTGAAGGTTCGACGCATGATATGCCAGCTGAACAGAGTCATTGACAAGTGTTGTGTGATGATCATTCTGCAGAAGCCGACGAAGGAGAAGGGCAAGACTCCGAAGGATCGACGCAAGACGAAGGTCGCTGCTGCTGCTGATAATACTGGTATGAACTGTACTGCCAAGCTCTCCACATGATTTTGTTGTACTGAATAAATTGTTGCGGACCTGTCTACAGAAGCAGCGAAGCCTCGAAAGGCGCGTGCGACTCGCAGCACTTCGAACAAGAAGGAGCCGTCTTCCGAGACAGTTGAGCCTGGGATGGTGCGCATTATGGCTCTGAAAGTCTCAAAAGCAGCGTCCGAACCGTCAGCCACTGTGACTTCGTCAGCTGCCGCATCAAGCACTGACCCGAAGGACAAAAACAAGAAGAATGCTCCCGGTGGCGCAGCTGTAGGTGGTCGTGGGAAGGCTCGTGGATCGGAGCGTCCTTTGAAAGAGCCAAAGCCAGCGAAGAGCAGCAACGGCGGTGGCGAAGGTGGCGTTGGTGGTGAGCCCAAGAATCAAAGACGCCGCGACTCGAGGGCTAATAGTACTGGTGCTGCTGCTGGTGGCAACGTTGGTGGAAAGAAAGAAGGACCTGACAAGGCGCGCGGAGAACGAGTACGTCTTGGCTTGTGCAATGTGAAGTGGTTGTCATGTGTCGGTGTGTAGACTGACAGAGTTACTGTTGCAATTCCATTGCAGAAGAAAAAGGTGTTCGTGCCAAAGGAGCCAAGTAACCAGAGCGGATGATATGGTGCTGTTTCTGTCGAATCACTGAATCTGGATTCGAAGTCGCTGTTGGCGGTGAGCGACTGACACGAAATCTCCTCCAGATTTATCTTCGCCAGCAACAGGAGGCAGCACACGTTGCTTGACCTGAACGTCAAGGAGCAAGAGCAGTGCAGTGCGTCGTGCCTGAACGAAGGGGGAAAGAAAGGTACGAAGAGCAAGCGTGGAGCAGGCACTCTGGAGATCCGTTCAGGAAATGGTTGGAGTCGAATTGCAGAGAACCAGTGCTTGCGAACAGTGTGACTATTTTAAGACACTGGGAATGCACCGCACGTCCGGCTTTTCGTTTTGCCTCCAAAACGTGTGTGTGTCGTTGTGAGCGTTGTGTGTGTCTTCGAGAGATCGTCAGCGGCCAGGTCAGCCAGCCATGCAGAGCCGAGGCGACCCAGCGATCAAGTTGGTGTTGCTCGGCAATGGGTCCGTGGGCAAGTCAAGCCTCATCGCGCGCTTCGTGGACGACGGCTTCACGCCCGTGTACAAACAGACGATCGGTCTCGACTTCTTTGAGAAGAAGCTCCATTTCCCGCGCGACCAGCGGCTCGTGCTGCAGGTCTGGGACATCGGCGGCCAGACCATCAACAGCAAGATGATCGCCAAGTACCTCTTCGGCGTGCACGTGGCGCTCGTCTGCTACGACGTCACGGACGCGCAGTCCTTCAGCGACGCCGAGGACTGGCTGCGCGTCGCGAGGTCCTACAGCAGCAGCGTCCAGGGAGCTAAGGATCCAAGTCGAGCGACCGCGGCTATGCAGCTCTACCTCGTGGGCAACAAGATCGACCTCATCGCGCACCGCATGATCTCCAAGGAGAAGCACGATGCGTTCATCCGCAACCACGCGATGCAGGGCGGCTTCCTCGTCTCGGCGCAGAATGGCGACAACGTGCTCAAAGCTGTGTACAAAATCTCGGCCGCGGCGGCCAAGATTCAGGTCTCGGACTTCGAACTCTCGTTCTGCGACAAGATCATCCGCGTGTCCATCGCAGCGCCAGGCATGGGCGGTGAAGACGAAGGGCGGACGGCCATGGCCGACGAGATCGAGGCAGAGGACCGAGCGCACGAGGCCAGGAAAGCCAAGCAGAAGGCGGCGACAACTGGGGAGGGTTCCAAGTCGAAGGGACCAGCGCCGTGCACGTGTCGGATCATGTGAGGTCTCAAGCAGGATACACAGAGAGGAGAGTTTGCTATCATTAATACTAACCACATACGAATAAGAACCATACTTTCACCTTCACCACCAATTCCATCACAGGAACACGCACTCGCGCTGGAGCATCTCGAGTCGCTCCTTCGGAGAGCCGTTGAGGAACGCGAGCCGCAAGAGCTCGTTGCAGCGCAGCTTGTGGATCGCAGCCGTGTACTGGTACAATCGCGGGAGTACCACGGACGTCCACAGATTGTCACCACCACTATCACCATTGTCACCACCACATCTCAACTCCCACCGCCGGGAGCTCAACGGGAACTCACTGAGTGAGATGCGCGACACTTTGATGCTCGCGCGGTCCGTGTTGAGGCACTGGACGAGGTCGCCCTGCGTCAGCCGCAGCATCTTCATGTACACGGCCATCTGTATCTGGTCGTGCAGCGGTGGCGGATCGCGAAACGCGCGCATGCGGTTCTTCACCTCCACGACAATAGGCGTGAGCGTCCAGTCATCCTCATCGTCCGCGTCGATCGTCAGCACGTCCGTGACGCCGTCCACCATGCCGCAGATCGAAAAATACGAGCTTTTGCGTGTCTTGTCCTCAGTATCAACGTCGTTGTCATCAACACCACTGGCATCTGTCAGCTGGTAGGCTGCGCTGTGCTTGGGCACCACAACGCGTTGGATCTGAGCGTCCACCGCCGCAAACACACTCGCGTCGTCACTTGCCATGCTGCTATTTGCGGCTAAGGCTGAAGGCAGCAGCGGGAACTTGAGGTAATAAAAGTTCTCATTCGTGAGGCGCACTTGGCAGCCGTGCTGCAGCTCGTACGACTTGAGCGCCAGGTCCTCGTTGCGCACACCCACGCTCTGATGGATCTTCTGCCGCAGCAGCTTCTTGACCTCGCGTGCGTCCGTGGCCCCCAGGCGGCGCTTACGCTGCGCCGAGTCCAGCAGCGCGTCCACGTTTGCGAGTAGCTCGCGGGCCTTCTTAAGCTGTGCGGGCGGTGCGTTGCGGTCCGCCGTCCACTTGAGGATCTCGCGCAGTTGCGGCGCGACTTCAGCGCCCGTCCTGGTTACGAGCGCGTCCAGCTCTGCGTCCTTCGTCACGACTGTGAGGTTGAGCTTCTGCGCGTCAGCGTTCAGCAGCTCCTCGCGGTCCTGGTACAAGTACTACATCCACAAACAGACAATGACCACCTTAGCTCACACATGTCATAAAGAGAGAGAAAGAGGGAGAGAGAGATAGAGCTGATGCAGTTGAAGTGCAAACCAGCCAACCTCCACGAACTCCTCGACGGGGTCGCCGAACTCGTGCAGACCCACAACGGATGCCACTTTGGACGCTGCGAAGCGCACGACGTCCGCTTCCTCCTCTTCATTATCCTGCTGCTGCTTTTTGTCTTCGATGTCGTCGTCGGTGAGAATCACGGCAGCAGCAGCAGCAGCAGCAGCAGCACTGCTGGGCGACGACGACGTCGGCGCTTTCTCTTCTTGCACCATTTGGCTTGTGAGTCACAGTCACAGACATTGCACTACTCTTGCTGATACACTAGGCGTTTGTATGAGCTCTGTGTGCGGAGTTTTAGTCAAGACTTAACAATAGCAATCTCTGGTACAACTCAGAGCTTGAATTTCCCGCTCTTTTTCCAAAATCTAGAGCAAAAGCAGCTTCTCATTGAAGAAGCAGTTTCACATTACGACAGCAGCAAGAACGAGAGAGATGCCGTGACGCACCCATCGCTACATCACCTTCGACATGGTGAGTATAGCCCTCCTCGTGCTCACAGACGCTTTCTTTTGCCACGAACTGTGCAAGAGCTAAAGATCACCTCCCCAGCCCCACCGCCCCTT
>JAASGO010000975.1:0-11904 GCA_023334245.1 Globisporangium cederbergense | reverse complement strand
ACGTACAATGTCGTCCTGCTGCATGCAGACGATGTCCGCGGCGCGGCCGAAGCGCAGCACCACCACCTGGTCCGTCGTGAGGCGGATCGCGTCGTCCAGCGCCGCCTTCGTCGTGAGCTGCGTCAGCAGCAGCGACGCCATGATTCCCAATTCCTCTTGCGTTATTTTGAGCGAAGCGCTCTGTAAAAACCTTCATATAACGCAATATGGAGGTTTCCTAATGAGCGGCAATTCTTTCTTGAATTGCTCGAGTTGTTTTTTTGGCGGGAACGAGTTTGCTGTTGGCGCGAGCGCTGTGTCATTTTTGCAAGGAAGATCAGTTCTCACACAAGAGGAAAGGAAGCTTCCCGCGTGCAGCAGTGAGAGAGAGAAGCGAACGAGACAGTCAGACAGACAGACAACAGCAGTGCACGATGGTGAATCTCACGAACAACGCGGTGGCGATGCTATACAACAAGCAGGTGCCCGACGGCTTCGAGCCGTGGCTCCAGGTCATCGACACGAAGAAGATCAAGCCGGCTAGTGGAACTGGTGGCGATCGCTACAGGTGCGATCTCCCTGGGCATCGTGTGCATGTAATGTGTGTGTGGTGGTGCACCGCTTATTGACGATGAGCTCACTCTCTTATTTGTTTGCTTGTGACGTGCGTTGCTATTGGCCAGAATCGTGCTTTCGGATGGCGCGTCGTACATCAGTGGCATGCTTGCCACCCAACTGGCTCCTGTACGTTAGTCCTACTTGTATCTGTACATTTCTTTTCTTGTCGAAAGCATGTGGACTCACACGTTCACTTGTTTGCATTGCGTCCACAGCTCATGGAAAGCGAGAGCTTGAAGATGAACTACGTGGTGCAGCTGAAGGACTACATTGGCAACGACGTGCAGGGACGCAGGTAAACAACAGACCAAGCCTGTCCAAGCTTGCGACTACCCTCATCGGACGTGATTCGTGTCATACTAATACCACTTTGTATGAATGCAGGATCCTTATTGTGTTGAGCATCGGAGAGATCATTCCTGGCTACGAGCGCATCGGCTCGCCTCAGAGCATTGAAGGCGCCAAGGGCGCCCAGGTGCCACCAGCCACCACCAGCGCGTCGCCATCTTTGAACGCCCGCCCTCCACAGCAGGCCGGTGCCCAGTCCGGCTACCAGCAGAACTCCATCTACAATGCACCGCCTGCGGCGCAAGCCCCAAATACGTACAACGCACCAAGCTATGCGCAGCCTGCGAAGCCAGCTCCGTCCACGTACAATCGCGGTCCAGTTGTGCGCCAAGACCCGAACGTCCGCATCTCGGACATTCACAGTCTGAACCCGTACGCCGGCGGCCGTTGGACGATCAAGGCGCGCGTGACGACCCGTGCGCCGATCAAGAACTGGACGAATGCGCGCGGCCAGGGCAAGCTCTTTAGCTGCGACCTACTGGACTCCAAGGGAGGCGAGATCCGTGCGACGATGTTCAACGACGCCGTGGACAAGTTCTACGAGCTGCTGCGTCCTGGCAGCGTGTTCTTCTTCACGGGAGGCAAGATTAAGATGGCGAATCGCAAGTTCTCGAACGTGGACAACGACTACGAGGTGAGCTTTGACCAAAACTCGGAAATCACGCCCGCCCCCGAGGACGCGCAGATCTCGCAGATGAACTACGCGTTCAAGAAAATCGCGATGATCGAGTCGCTCCCCGCGGACTCGAACGTGGACGTCATCGCCGTCGTCAAGAACGTCGGCCCCGTGAGCGAGATCATGTCCAAGGCCGGAAAACAGCTCTTCAAGCGCGACATCTCGCTCGTGGACGACTCGAACGCCGAGATCAAGTGCACGATGTGGAACGAGCAGGCGCGCGAGGACTGCTCGAGCTGGACGAACAACGTTGTGGCGATCAAGGGCTGCCGCGTGAGCGAGTACAACGGCCGCTCGATCAGTTCGGGCTCAGGCTCGAGCTTCGCCGTGAACCCGACGATCCCGGAGGCCGGTCACCTTCTCAACTGGTTTAACACTGGTGGCAGCTCGACCGCGGCCAAGTCGTTGAGCTCGGGTGGTGGTGGCCTCGGTGGTGGCATGGGCACGTTCGCCGAGCGCGCTGTGGTGAGCGACATCAAGGCGAAGCAACTGGGTTTCGGACAGAAGCCCGACTACATCACTGTGAAGGGCACGGTCAACTTCATCAAGCACGACACGGGCATCTACTACCAGGCGTGCACCAAGTGCCAGAAGAAGGTCGTGCCGGACGTGGCGCAGAACTTCACGTGCGAGAAGTGCCAGACGTCGTACAAGACGTGCGAGAACCGGTACATCCTCTCAGTCGTCGTGCTCGACCACACGGGGTCGACGTGGACGACGTGCTTCAACGACCAGGGCAAGGTTGTGCTGGGCGGCCGCACGGCCGACGAGATCGGCGAGCTGCGCGAGACCAACCCGGCGCAGTTTGAGGCCGCGTTCAAGGAAGCTTTATTTAAACAGTACGTGTTCCGCCTGCGCGTCAAGGCCGAGAACGTGCAGGAGGAGCTGCGCGTCAAGGCTGGCGTCGTGAGCCTCGAGCCGATCAACTACGTGACTGAGTCCAAGGACCTGCTGGCGGCCATCGCCCAGTACAACTAGGCTGCTTGCTAGCATGCGAGAGACCACTTTGAATCTATAGTGAACACACAGGTGGCGTCGACCAGAGACGAAGAGCAGAGGATCTCAGATAGGGAATTGAGTCTACCTTTCGATGCCATGAGCTGAAAACCGAATTAATCAACTTTGCCAGACGGTGGTGAGTGTTTCTATTTGTTGCGAGGCTACCGCTTGTAGCTCGCGGTCTTTGGCCTTTGGTGGTGCTGTCGAAGCGGAGCTGGCTGCTGATGGACTGATGCTGAGACTGGCGGTTTGTGGTGCTGATCGTCCGTGGGCTCCAGTTCGCGCCGCTGGATGATATAGAACGGTGTGTTCCTCTGGATAAAAGGCGCAGATGCGAAGATCCCGGCCTCGTGTGGGACGTCGTGGGTCGTGGCCTTGCCGATCGCCGTGCGGAACGGACCGGCGGTCCACTTGAGCTTGCTCTTCTGGCTTTCGAGCAGCTCGCGCTCGCCTGCGCTCACATACGGTGCGTCGTTGACCACCGAGTAGAAGTGCTGCTTCTCCTCGTCGCGCATCTTGTTGAACTTGCTGATCGCGCAGTAGGGTTTCTCCAGCTCGTTCTTCTGCGGCACACGCACGCGGGGATGTCTCTGTGAAGAAGGGGATGAATAGTGATGTTGCTGGGGCTTGACCGCCTCGGGCGTTTGGTTGGTACAGGTAGAAGTGTCCACCTCGGGATGGTCACCTCCAGAGTCGTCTACCTCGTTGCGACGCTGGCTCTGTGGTTCGACTCGGTTGTTGTTGTTTGTGTTGTTGTCGTCTGGTGGTGATGTGAACGCCAGCTTTGAGAAGAGATTCACTGTTGTGATCCTCCGCATCGTCTCGTCGTGATGGACATCTTCAATGCGAACTTCCTTGCTAGGAGCTTCCTCAGTAGATGGACGTATGGATGCCGACGGGTATGCCGACCGGGACGTCTTGATCGTGCGGATCGGTTGTGCCACTTTCGATGTACTCCGAGAAGGACCAGCAGACACGGGTCGACACCTCTTGGGAGACGTTCTACCCGATGTCGCAAAGTGCCCATCTGTCATAGACTTGTTGATGAGGTGGTCACTGTTTGGCAGTCCTCCACCGCCACTAGTGGACACTTTGCTGCTGTTGTTTATCGAAGAGCTACCATGCAAAACAGACTTGGTCTGCGCCTGGGTGAGACGGTCCTTCAGCCGCGACGACCCACTGATCGCGGACACGTAGCTCCTGTCAATATGCGCATGCACCTTGAGCTCCTCGTATTTCGCCAGCACGAAGTTCCTCAGTAACCGCACGCTCTCTGGATACTCTTTCGAGATGGAGAAGTGGCTGCCAATGCAATTGCCAAACTCGACGAGCATGGGGCCGCGACTGCTGTCCAGTAGCACTCTGTACCGGTTGCTGCCTGTGGCTGCGATCACCTCGTCCAGGTCCCACTTGCTCTTGCAGTTGACGAGGAACTCGCGGTGCGAAAACCCCGTGAAGAGTACGTGGCTCGCGAGCTCCAGGCGAATGCAGCACTTGGTCTCCCCTCGCTTGGACAGGTACAACTGGTGACTCAGCTCCGAGGCACCGGTACCTCGATGGTGGGCCGCTGGCTTAGTGCCGGCACGCGCCGAGTTGGTCTTGACGCCGTAGTCCCGCGCGTGGTCGCTCGAGTGTCCCACGAGCCCCGTGTTGCCTTTGGGGATCCAGTAGCGCTCTTTCGAGCCATAGGCAAAGAAATCCCCTGACTTGGTGTCCAGGAGCACGTCACATGAGCTGAGCTGGTGCTGGTGCTGAGGTCGGTGTTGGTTCGCTGAGCTCGGTGGTGGGATCGTCTGAATATCGTCGATGAGGCTGCCTCGCCCCTCGTTATTCATGACCCGGAAGTGCTCGCCACCCGTGGAGCAGACGTAGGCGAGAAGACCGGCACCGATGCCGCTAGCGAACACGCACTTGCCCGTCATCATGCACATCTTGGTGAGCAACGCGAGCTTCCGCATGCCCGGGCACCACGGCAGCGCGCTCGAGTCCCCATCCACGAGCACAAAATCGAGCAAATCGAAGTTCGTGATACTCTGCGGAGTCGCGAACTCCGAGTGCATCTCAAAGAGGAATTCGTCGAGCTCATTGCGTGCTCGCTCCTGGCTCAACACAGCGATACGTTAGTGCTGGGAAGGGACTGGCGCTGAGTGTGCAAGTTGAAAGCAAGAAACTCACCACGAGCTCGACGTCAGTCACTTCGGTCTTCTCAAGCTCCTTGACCACACGCAGCGCGTGCTGGCGGAACTTGTCGAAGCGCTCCAGGCCGCGCTTGTTACCCACGGGGTACGCGTTCACCAGCAGCACGCGCATGAAGAAACAACCCCGCAGAGTCAATCAAATTCACGACAACGAACTCAACCTAATCAGCTAGTTAGTCTCTCATCAAAGCACTCCTAGCTTGGGTCTGAATAGCCTTTCGCTACTTCACGGGGAGAAGCCCAGAAATAGCGATGACGCTGTGCTCCAAGGTGATCGATCAGCTTTAGCTTCGCTCAAGCGTCTTGGCTCCCAGCCCTTCCCTCCTAAATTATGCATGACAGAGCGAACGCGCAGCACTCGGGAGTGATGGCTCATGGTGATGCTACTGGCGGTGCTGGTGACTATACTGCAGCGGCGCCGCTGCAGCCAACGTATCCGGAATGGCCCGAGGGGCTCGGCGACCCGCAGTTCCACGTTCTCAATGCTTCAAATACACAGAAGGCGTCAACAAAGAGCCGAAGGGAGATCGTCGCGGAGTTTCGAGCCAAGCAATCAGCACCAACAACAGTCTCAGGCCGTGCGTTAATCACGAAGAAGCTCCAAAACAAGGATTTTAAAGACGCGCAGTCCCCGGGGGTAAGAGCTCGCTTATTCGCCTCCCGATGTGTTATGCTGAGTCTGCCTGGCTGATGTGCTGTGTGGCCTAGCACAAGTGTAGCTTCCAGGTCCAGTGCCACCGTGGGAAGGCGACCAAGAAGTGCCACAACTGCGCCAAGTACGAGGCACAAGCTCAATGAGATGGTGCTACTCTGAGCAGGACACCAAAGATTTGACAAGCTCTCAACATGCATGCCGCCAGGTTTGATGAGCAGAAGCTCGGCTACTACTGCGACGCGTGCTTTGACGCGCGCCACCCCACGTACCGCCTCGACCATTCATGGATCTTCATCCAAGACGACGTCAACCAGGAGCAGGAGTGGGCGTCTCACGTTACCAGGTGAGCTTCAACATAATTTAATCGTCCACCACACAACGCCTAATGCCTGTGCCTTGGGTGTTTTTAGGCTAAAGCTCGAGCAGGATGCCCAGGAGCTTCAGCTCCTGCTCTGTGAGACCCAGCAGTTCCTTCAACACCCGCGGATCTCCTCAGCTACTACGCCACCACCAATACCACCAGCGACCGCAGGACTACCACTTGGATCGTCCAAGACAACGAGACGAAAGTTGTCTACCTTGGTCACCCCACCACCGCCCAAGCAGTCAACACCAAGCGGCCCTCCTCCATTGCACAAAGCCTCGGGTGAGATCGACTTTCGCGCGACGTACACGGCCATGGCGTCGCTCCAGAACACGCTCCGGGAGCTTATCGAGCAGATCCACACGGAGCTGGCACGCAAGCCACCGCTCACGAAAGCCGAGGCGTTGCTCAAGATCCAACGCATGTGGAAGATCCGCAGCGCGCGCAAGCAGCTCAAGGCGCTCGTACGCTCCGTGTACGCGAGCTTCCAGGACCCGGTAACTGGTGAGACGTACTACTACAATAGCAAGACCAAGACGACTCAGTGGACCAAACCCAGGGCTTTGGCAGACAGCGAAGACCTCCAAACCAACAACAGTGTCCACCAAAAGAAGACAGCCACTGTCAATAGTCAGAATGAGGAGGCGACAGCCAAGATCAAGCGCGTGTTTGACTCACACGAAGAGCAGGAGCTGGACGCAGCGCTCAAGATCCAGGGCATGCTGCGAGCGCACAAGGCACGTGTGCGCATGCGCAGGCTTATTTCGTCCGTGTACGAGAAGATTTGGGACGCCTCGAGCGCGCGTTTCTACTATCACAACACAAAAACCAAGGAGGTCAAGTGGGACAAACCCCGGTGGGTGAACGACGCCGACCTGCTCACGCCACGCTCACGACAGCAGCAGGTCGACGAAGAGCTCAAGCACCAGAGGCTCGAGGCCCTTAAGCTCGTGATGACAGAAGACCGCGCGGCAACGATGCTGCAGCGCGCGTACAGGCGGAAGAAGGGCTTCGAGAGTCTCTTGAAGCTCTGCAGACAGGTCTACGAGCGCATCTTCGACCCGAGCCAGAACGCATTTTACTACCACAACACGCGCACAAAGGAGACTTCGTGGGACAAGCCCGCGATCCTGAGGAATGCCAAAGTGGACGTGTTCACGCCGCGCACGCGGCAGAAGCAGCTAGAGCGCAGCGCAATGGTGATTACAGCCGCATCCTCAGCCAATAGTGAGGAGAAGAAGGCGAGTGCCCACGAGTGGACGGAAGAAGAGGCAGCCGTATGCCTTCAGGGGCTCTATCGACAGCGCCAGGCGAAGCGCCAGCTGGACGCGCGTCTCGCGCATGTGTACAGGAAGGTCAGGGATGCGGACTCGGGGAGATTCTACTACGTGAACCTGATAACGCAGGCCGCGCATTGGGAGCCGCCGGCGCTACTGCTCAAGTCCAATATCGACGTCGACGAGTTCCAGTGAAGTGATCCAGTGATTGATGGCCATCAAATGAGGCTATGAGTGATGGTTGTGATCTATTTTCTGGTAGGAGTTATAGATAGCCCCACCGGTGGAGCTGCAAGGGTCGCTGGCTCCGGACAGAGCTCATTCAAGACCAGCGGCCCATTGAGAGAGAGAGAGAGAGAGCACCATGCGCGCTGTTACAGCTCTATTAAGCCTCGTATGCGCAGTTGTACAATTGCTACAATGCTGCAAAACCCAGGCGCTTGTACTCGCGGACCCAGTACCCGACCTTGACGAGTCTGTGGCGTGCAGCGTGGATGAGATCCAGTTGGCGTCGGACGGGACGATTGACCTCCAGCACCTCCAGCTTGGTGCACGCGTGACGCCCAACCACACGCTCAACGGGACTGTGAGCGAAGACGCGTACCAGTTCTACCACTTGTGCATCCTGCGCCACGAGCACGAGCACCAGATCAATGTCAACCTCACGGTCGTGATGAAGTCGGCGACGGCGTCACCACGATGGAGTGAAGATGGCGGTGACTCTGTGCCTGACGCGAACTTGTACGTCTCGAGCGAAGAGCTCCATCCGCGCATGGGTCACGCGACGTGGATCGCCCAGCGGCCTGGGAGCGACTTCCTCAAGCTCTTCACGTACCTGGACGGCTTCCCGCGCAAGTCCGAGGCGCGCACGCGAAAGACGATCCCGCTGCACATTGGTGTATTTGGGGTCTCGCGCAGCAACGCGAGCTTCCAGCTCACGGTGTCGGTCTTGGACCTCCCGGTGTCGCAGGACATCATTGAGAGAGAACAGTTTTATACCAAGCAGCACGAGCGCGACCACGCGCGCTTCGGCTCCCTCGTGCAGCAGTCGCAACACAGGCGGCTGCGATGTGAGGGCTAGAAAACACACACAGGGCTTTCTTTGTATGAACTTGCAATAGATGTCCTCACGTGGCTGGCTTATGGCCTCCATGACGTCACACTGAACACGTCCATGGACCGTATGCTTCTGTCTTTGTGGTGATAACAGCAGCACAAGCACTGTCCTCAGCACCACCGAGCCAGTCAACGACCACGGCCCGCACCAAGCAAACCGCCCGCAAGTCCCCGCGCAAGTAGTTCGCCATCAAGGGTGCCCGCAAGAGCGCGCCTGCCACCGATGGCATCAAGAAGCTGCACCATTACCGCCCGGGAACGGTCGCGCTCCGTGAGCTCTGTCGCTACCAGAAGTTCGACCGAGCTCCTCATCCACAAGCTGCCGTTCCAGCGCCTCGTGCGTGAAATCGCGCAGGACTTCAAGACGGATTTGCGCTTCCAGGGCTCGGCCGTGCTCACGCTCCAGGAGGCCGCGGAGGCCTCTTCGAGGACATCAATCACCTTTTGCGAAAGAAACCACTCAGTCTGTCTAGTGCTTCATAGTTAAGGCGTGACAGACAGTCTGCCGTGGTCCTGGGTTACTCGCCTCGTCCTTATTGGTCAACGATACAAAGCCAATAGCGTTAGTGAGAAGTCGCCCATCGGTACAGCTCCATTGGATAGCGTGCAAAGTGCACATCCGGTAGTGAGTGAGTTTATGCATTCCGCGCTCACGGTGTGGAACTTTGCAGCCTTTCAGGAATGGATCCATCGTCTGCATCGGGCTTCTTCCTAACAAGACGTTGCGTTGAAACGCGTAACGACACAGAGCTAAGGACGAAGCAAGTGAACTCGCATTATGTGCGCAGCATATCTCTTCTACGACTCAACTGTCGATAACTTATGCGCGCAGTCGCTGTGACGAGTCGAACTTGACGCCACACGCCACACACCTGATCGCAGCATCGCATACACAGCAAGTAAAACAAAGTACGTCAATGGATCGCCACACATTATTAGCAAAGCAACTTCCACACCACTCACGCAAAGTCTTCATCGCCCGATACTGCAGTTTGCAGGCAGTAGTAGCAGTACACATGCTTGCAGGACGTGATGTACGGTGTCTGGAGTTGAGTTATAAAGAGAGCATGTCAGCTTCAAACCAACATGGTAAACACAGGTGAATCGAGTCGTTGGGATTGTACCTGAGGCGGAGCGATTCCACACAGCGAGCACTGCGAGCGGCTGCTCGTGTCGACTGCTGCGCCTCGGAAGGATGACGTGGCACGACTGCGGCTCCACGTGAGGAATGGCAGCACGAAGTTGCCGAACTCCTACACACATACACGCACACAAAGAGCTGTTAGCTCGTCACGAGTTCACAAGGCAGCAAACGAGGCAACTCGCACCATGAGGCCGTCCCAGAGGAGCTGGCGGGTCATGTACTCAAAGTTGATCGAGCGCGGGGTTGTCGATGGTGCGATGCTCTCCTGCAAGACATAAGGGACACAACATGTTAGTGCTCTCACTTCAAAAAAAGCCACAAGACATTCAGCGACTCGGTGTACTTGGAAATGCGTCACGCACCATTTTCATCGAGAGACAGCGCTCCGGGAGCGAGCGGTACATGCCCTTGCGCAGGAACGCGAGCAGGTTAGCAAACTGGCAGGCGATCACGAGTGTCTCGAGCCACTTCATGACGTTCAGCAAGCGCGTGCGGCGCGCCTCTCCATCATCGCATTCCTCATGAGAGCTTGCCGATGCGCTTCCAGCGGTGTTCGCGCCCCATCGAGACGACGAGATGTACCGGAAGAGTCGCTTCCACGCATACGGAGCGCCGACGGATAGCAGGAAGAGCGCGGCAATGCGCTTTTGCGTCAGCGAGCTCTGCAAGAACTGTACGTTCTCCAACTTCATGCCTGGTGTTGGCTATTCACGAGCACACGCATTTTAGCACGTCAGCTTTATGGCACGGCACACAACAATCACTCTCTCACAAGCACATCACGCATACACATACCCTTCGGATGCCTGTCGAGAAGAAGAAGAGCATCGCACCAAGCACGGCATCAATCTCCGGCTTGACGCGGTCCATCACGCCGGGCTCGAACATGCTGAACATGGACTTCATGGGCGCCTTGAGCAGCCCCATGATCTCCGAGTCGAGGATCTGCGCGTCCCACTTGTTCACGCGCAGCCCCGCCTTGGGGTCTCCCAGTCGCGCGTACTGCACGCGACGCAGAGGTGACGCCTCGGTCGTCTGCTGCTGTTGACTCTCGCGGATGGCCGCGTGGGCCGCCGCCAGGTGCGCGGGCGTCGTCTGTCGGTCGCTCATGCCCTATTGAGCTGCTCGGTTGAACTTGTGCTATTTGAGCAGGAGCGTTGACGTCAATGCCAGGAAGGGTACTGAAAGTTGGGTATTAGCACCCCACTGGTTAGGGGGAGGGGGTACTATATATAGGACTGCTGCTTCAAGAGACGCTGACAGAACAGCCCCAAGCAAACAAGCAAGCACCGACTGAGCATGAACCTCGCGCATGCGGCCGCGTGCGTTGCGCTCTTCCTGCTCGTGGAGGCGACCAGCGGCTCGCGCTTGAGACAGAACGAGAGGGCGCTCGTGGTCGTGGACGATCCACAGTGCACGGGCGACTGCGCTGCGAACACACGAGAAGCTCCAGACGCGATGGCCAAGCAGACGGACGCGGTGCCCGAGTTCGTCCCAACGCACGAGTGGAAGGACATCCTACCCAACCAAGCGCTGCCACCGGTGGGTACATCATGGACGGATGGTGCTTTACTGTCACTGTGTTGGTATATAGTTGGTTCTGTTGCATGCACATGGCGTTTGCTAACACTAAAAATGTTTGTGCCGCCTTCGATCTTCACAGGGTCTTTATATTCGCATCAACATGGAGACCGGCAAGAAAGAAGCCAAACTGCTCAACTAAGTCACGCCTGCTCCCAGTTCAGTACGAGGATCACTCCGAGACATGTAGCACACCGCAACCACCACCGGCTGCTCATATAGAGCCATGCCGCCTTCATTCATGATTGATATCGCTGTACAATTCAACCCAAGTACCTTCATGGCACCAGCGCGCCCGTCGGTCTTCTCTCTGTCTCTCTCTCTCTCTCTCTCTCTCTGTGCCACGCGGCGAGCACTAGGAAACCAACCCATTCGTATGCACGAGCGTCCACAAGAAAATGTGAAAATGGAGCTCCTCCAAAAGTGTCCACGTCACCTTGCCATTTTGGCAACATGGCCATGGCCAGCTCTTCTCGAACAAATGAGGTCTTCCGAATGTCGTTCGAAGGTCGCAACAGTGCGCTCCACAAAAAAGCCAAATGGAGCCACGTATCTTCCATCCGCATTCGCGAAATTGACACACAAGCAGCACGAGAAGCTCATGACGACGACACCGACGGCCGACCGCCTGCCGATGAGCGCGCGTTTGCGCCGCCGCCACAACCACAGCCACTATCACCGTACTGTTAGACTCAACGCGCGCCTGGTATTGCTTGGCGCGCTCATGCTGCTCGCATTCGTTGGCAACGCCGCTGGAAGCGCAGCTCCAGCAGGAGGACTTGTGCTGGTGGAGAGTGCCAACGATGACGCTGCTGGCAAGCAAGAGATCACTACCGCTGCGCCAGCGGTGCCCGCGGCGGCGAAAGAGCGCATCCCAGAGTTTGTCGCGACGGAGGAGTGGAAGGAGATCTTGCCTGGACAGGGCATCCCACGGGTGCGTATATTGTGT
>JAASGO010000974.1:0-11919 GCA_023334245.1 Globisporangium cederbergense | reverse complement strand
TGGACGTCGACATGTGGATATCGCAGTCACCACCGCCATCACGCACAGCTTCGACGTCGGTCGCCAGCAGGTCGTCGTTTTGGACGCGAAGCGCGTGCTTCCAGAGCGCTCGCGGTGATCGCTCTTTCATCGCGATCGCGCTATCGCTGAGCATGTCGTGCTCGAGCGGGAAGTGCGACTCCTCGATCGCTCGGCATAGCGAAGGCATCGGGTTGTGCATGGTAAACTGGATCTGGCATTTGCCCACAAACTGCTGCAACTTGCCTGGGATAGTAGTGGTCTCGCTAATGACGTCTCTTCGATATTCGTCTTCAGTCGCGTGCACGCTTACGTCAAGGAAGCTCTCGCGATTCCATCGTTCAGGCAACGTTGCTTGATCAAGCACAATAGCGAAGCTGTCATCGTCCGGGATGGTTACTGCGAACTCTCCAGCGCCGACCGCGTTTTCCTCTTCGATGTACTGTCCCGACATCTCACCACACGCACACGAGTTGGGCACTATGACTGCCCTTAACTTCTTGACAGCTCAACTGATAATGTGAACGACGCCAACACGGCCACGAGAACTGCTAGCTCTCGAACTGCTGCACGTCTTCCCCATACTCACCCCCCAACTGCCTGTCATCATCCCCATTGCGCTTGTAGCCCCGCTGCGACAGTCTGTTTTGTCGTTGGGGCCCCGGAGCCTGGCCGGCGCCGTCACATGTGGAGGACGAGCTTCAACAGTACTAGTAGTCGTAGTCGTCGAGTGGCCAGTCGTTGTGTCCAGTGCACACGCGTGTACCACCAGAACAGCAGCAGGTGAGTGTCATAAGTTTCTCCTCCTCCATGTGCTGCCTGCCTCCAAGCACCAAGCACCAACGCGTTTCTCTCTCGCGCTGTTAAATGGCGACGGGCGCTGATTGGCCAAACAGAGCCTTGGATCGGACATGAGAGTGGGCCGACAATAGGACAGAGGTGGGGACAGCTTTCATTTACCTTTTTAAAGTAAAACACGCTTGTAGGTACTTTGCAGAGACAATTATGCGCTTTACATTGCATGAGATGCCAAATAGACATACATCTCAATATCAAGGGTGAGCTCTTTCGAAGCGATCACGTTGAATTCTTCTAAACCGTCTAAGCGATCATGTCGCCCCTCCTCTTGATCCACGTCCCTCCCTCCTCACTACCATCATTCTTGGTTCGATGATGTCGATCATTTCAGTCAGTCTCATCGCTGATTGGTTTCGAGGCACGCGTCCTCCTCATCACCCATTGGCCGAAAGCATTTGTTGACCACGCGCATTTTCCACGAATCAAGGTGGAAGGTCGCAAACATCTTGAAGTTTGTATGTGAGAGCTGGGACTGGGGCACTTTCCCACACAATTTCGACGATCCTCATCTACCCCATGTGTTTAAAACACATTTGGGCGTTGTGTGCGCCAGCCACAAACAGAATCCCAAAGTGAAGAGCCCCGTTGTTCACGAGTCATTCCGTCATCAGCTCTCTCATCCGAACAACACATACCATGATGCTCGCTCGCTCCGCCCTCAAGCGCTCGCTCACCGCGGCCACGCGCACTACCAACCCGTCGGCGGCCATCGGCCAGAGCCGCATGTACCACGATAACGTGATCGACCACTACGAGAACCCCCGCAACGTGGGTTCCATGGACAAGAAGGCGCGCAACGTGGGCACGGGCCTCGTCGGCGCGCCGGCCTGCGGCGACGTTATGAAGCTGCAGATCGAGGTGGACGAACACGGCACGATCGTGGACTCCAAGTTCAAGACGTTCGGCTGCGGCTCGGCGATCGCGTCGAGCTCGGTGGCCACTGAGTGGCTCAAGGGCAAGACCGTCGAGGAGTGCCTGAAGATCAAGAACACGGACATCGCGAGCCACCTGAAGCTCCCACCGGTCAAGCTCCACTGCAGCATGCTCGCGGAGGACGCGATCAAGGCCGCCATCTCGGACTACCAGAAGAAGCAGGCGTCCTCGTCGGCGTAAGCGAAGAAAGTAACGAAACAAAACGAAGACAAAGATGCAGAGAAAGGAAGTGACGAAGAAGAGAAGCGGCGCGGCGTGTTTGGCCGTCTCTCACTCTTCTAAGCCTGTGCATTCACTTGCTCTCACCTGCACCAGCATAAAAAAGAAGCACCAAGCAAGCGCGACACCAGTGGCGCGAGATATGAAGACGAGAAGCAGCGTTACTGGAGTAGACGAAGAGCGTTACCGGAGAAGGCAGCATTGCCGTCACGATGGTGACAGCAATGCAACAGTTCTGTAGCTCTTCGCATGCAACCAGCCAGCCACCTCCCCCACGTTCATCCCCGCATCCTTTGCTGTCGCGCATTAACCTTAAATCCAATCTGTTATTTTATTGCACTCCTCAATTGTTTTCTCGCTGTTGTCGCGTATGCTTTCATGTGCCCCCATTGTCAAGCGCATGTGAATCTCATACCGCTCTCTCTTTAATTTTCCACTCGGGTGGCATTTCTCATAGGCACTTCTTCTGCAATCATTCAAACAAAAATGTATCCATCCACATACAAACTCTAAAATGCTGTCGTTGCTTTGCTTCATTCGCTGTGCTACGCTATGCTATGGTAGACGTACCTTTCTACTTGATGTCAAGTAGGTCGTGCTTCTTCATGACCTGGTGGATCTCGGCCACGATCGCCTTCATGTAGTTCTGGCCGACCTTGAGGCGCGCTACAGTCTCCTCGGGCGAGCAATTGGCCAGGTGCAGGTCCGCGAGGATCGCCGAGCGCGACGGGATGGAGCCCAGCGCGCTGTTCACGCCCTTGCGGATGATCCACGGGTGGCGCGACCCGATCGTCTCCTCGTACGCTTTGGACGCGCCCGACGAACAGTTCTCGTCCGCGCTCTCGATCAAAGTGTACTTGACGCACGCCTCGACGAACTCGATGAACCAGAGCAACCGCAGCACGCAGCGCGAGCAGGACGGCTTCTTCTTGCCGCCCACGCTCGCCACCTGCAGCTCCACCTCGCGCTCGATGATCGCGCGGATGCTCTGTTCTCGCCACGCGGTGTCTGCAGGCCACGTCGTGAGGTTCGTGTTGATCGACGTGATGTAGCCGCCCACCGTGCTCCCCGCAAAGGACGTCGCGCGCCCAAACACGAGCACGAAATCGCAGATCGACTCGCAGCAGCTCAGGAACGACGCCAGCTTGAGCTCGTCGTCCGCAGTGCGCGCCTTCACGGCCGTCTCCTCCAGGACGATGATGAGCTTCTCGAGACTGAAGCCACCCGTCTGCACGACCTTGTCGCCCGTGTCCACCTCCAGCACTTCGTCGTCCGCGTCTTGGTCGCCACGAGACGAAGCAGCCGCAGCAGCCGCAGCAGGCGCAACCGTCAGCACCACTCGGCTCTTGGTTCTTCGGCGTCGTCGAGGAGCTGAACCGGTGCCGGCCACGACCGCGCTGCTCTTGTTCTTCGTGCGCACGATCTCGTCAAAGACGACCAGGCCGAGCAGGTAGCAGCCGAGGATCTTGACCGAGAGTACACTGTCGAGTCCGCGGGCAATAAACTGTGACGGCGACACCATGAACGATACCGCAGCACCGGTCGAAGACCCGCGTGAACCGATGAGGATGCGGACCACCAACATCACAGAGATGGCGGCGAGAGAAATCCAGTGGCGGGACCGGAGATGCGAGTCGTGCGGTTCGCGCTTCTTAACAGCGATGGGCAATAAAGCGCTCTTTCCATTAGCTGATGACTGCGCTGCGGGGTCGAGACTGGCGTCCTGCTGCTTGGCAGCGGGGTTGCTGCTCATACTGCCGCTGGGGGTACGTGAGAACGCGTGACTGGGCACCGAGTGACGCCGCTGCAGCAGCTGGTCCTTGCGCGGCCCAAGCATGGGTGACGCCGAGGGCGATAGCAGCGGGACGCTTGACTGTACATACTTGCGTGCGCACGGGTCGCAGAGCCGCGAGCCTTTCTTGCGCTCAAGCCGGCGGTTGAGCTTCACGCGGTTCTTGCTGCAGTCGTCGCAGATGCGGCTGCCGCAGACCTTGCACGTGTGCTTGGCGCGGAAGACCGTGAATGAGCGCTCGCAGATCGAGCAGCCCTTGGCCTTCCCCTGAGCGCCGGCGCCACTGGGGTCCGCGGGCGAGATCTGACCGCTTGACAGGCGCCCACCGTCTTCGCCCTGTGACAAGCGGTGACCGCTAGTGTCGTCGTTATTGACGCTCACCATCGACGCGCTCAGCATGAGTGGCGGGGGCATCATCCCCGCGATCGGCTCGAGGATCGGCGTGAGCGCGGGTGTCCCCTTCTCGGGTGGTGGCGACTTCCGGCGCACGCTCTTGAGCTCGTCTATCATCTTCTGACGGAGGCCGCGCTTCACGGCCGACGACGACGGCGACATTGCGGGGATATTGCGCGCACTCACCAGGGGCGTGTTAGGCGCGCTCGATCCCTTTGGTGCGAGGACGCCGCCGGACGCCGGGGGACTTGTCACGCCCGTTGATGAGCCGTTCGAGAGCGGGGGCGCGATGCTCACGGTCAGACGCTCATCCTGCTGCTGTTTATTGGCCTCGACCATCTCGCTCTCCTCTGCCTCTCTCACGTTGGTGCTCGTGTGTGTGCGTGTGTCTCTGGGTATGGGAGGAGCAAGTAGGTACTGGTTCGCTCGGGGGGGGTTAGTCTCTGATCTGAATCTCCAGCGGGCAGAGAGAGCGGATCGAGAAGGGAAGTCGGCGGGCGTGCGGGCGACGGAGGAAGCGTGGGCGAAAATGCGCTGCGAGCGCTCTCTTTTGCTTCCTTCCTTCCTTCCTTCTGCCTGCCTGCGTGCGTGTGCGGCTGATCAGATTGGGCGGCGGGTTTACACTGGCGCTCAGTATGGCGCGAGGGAAGAAAAGGCCGAGCGCTTGAGCCTTTGGCCAGCTACTGTCCGTATTTTGTAGCGTAATCTCTCGCAACCGCTGGCAATCGCCTCGAATGACAAACTCGGGCGTGAGACACTAATAACTGATACCCAACTTGACAATCCGGATGTCCGGACCCACAACCACCAGAGCGACAACAACAACCGGCGAGTCGGTGGAGCGATCTCACTCCGAGGCTTCGACCACCGATCCAGAGCTGCTTGGTGAGTGGTGAGCTTGGGATCACAGTGGATGCAGAGGCGGTCAAGAGACAAAAGACGATGCTTGTAGACGCAGAGATCGCGTACGCTCGCTTCTAGATGTTGGACGTGGGGCTCAATACAACTGTGACAGTGGCTCTTCTCGAGGTCAACCACTCTGCCCTCGCGAAGTCGCTCGCTCGAGAGAGAGAGAGAGAGAGCGAGAAGCATGCCGCATCCCCAGTTTGCAGACGTCAAACCGGCTCACAGTTCTTAAGGAACGCGTCGACAGAGTGATCGACGCTCTAATGCACCAGAAGATCGTCAAGAAGCTCGTGCGCGAGGCGCGGCTCGATGTGCTCGTGTTCCCAGGGGACGACAACTCTGCAGCCCACCTCGAGAATTTCTTCGCCTTATTCAAGAGCGCAACGGCAACTATCGATATGAGCATGTATGTGATCACTCACGAGCGAATCGTGAAGGAACTACTTGCTGCGAGTGCTCGGGTCGTGTTGTGCATGGGTTGTGGACAGCACACTCGAGAAGTGCATCACGAGAGGATCGTGATCGTAGACAGTAAGACTGTTGTCCACGGCTTCGTCAACTCCTTGGAGCACGCAATGACGAGTGGCGGGCTGATGGTGATCGACGAGGATTGGCGCTTCGTTCAACCCGTGTTGCAGTACTTCGATGGCATGATGCAGCTACTAACGCGTCGCCAACGATGACAAGCCAGAACTGGACCCCTTCTTCGACCAGCATGCGCAAACACTAACCAGCCTGGATTTGGCGTCAGGACTTGATCACCATGTTTGCATCTGCATTTTATCGCGTCCCTATAAAATAGGTGATAGGAGTGTCTGCAATGGCAGCAGCATCGTAACCTTCCGGCTCATGGCGTTGATATTCCATGGCTTCATGATTGCAGATCTTCTATCTGCTGATGGCTGTCGGCGGATACAGCACGCTCCTCGTGACTGGGCTGTCGCATCTGCCGAACAAGACCGAGAACGAGTGAGTGGCTTGAAGAAGTCCAGATATACGGGAAGAGTAGCCCACTCGAGTCGGGCAGCTGGCAGGTGTCGTGGCAAAGGCGCTCTTGACTCATTACTTGTGACCTGTTGGCAGCTATGCGAGCTTCGTGATGGTGATGGCAGTGCTGCTGTCGTTTCTCGAGTGAGCGACAACACTCTCTAAGAGTGTTGTCCCCGCTGAAGCGACGCAATTGCAAAGGGGACACTCGCTGGTGGGTGGCGGTTTGAAAGGCTGCTGCAGGGAGAGCACGGCACTTTCGCCGTTGGATCGTCCCAGTGGAGCATAAGAAGAGCCTGTCGTTGCTTGAAATCATGCACGACCCGTTTTGCGTTCAAGGCTGAACTGGTCTGGTGCATAACTCGCGCACTACTGACTAATCGGTCACTTCGGCGAGCGTCGAGCATGGCACTTCGCATCACACAGAGTCGATGTGTTTACTCGCACCAGGCAAACAAGCGAATCGTGAAACCTGGAGGGGAAGGCTTGAGTTTTGGTGAGTTGCACGCATGGTGTTATCACCACTTTGCATTGTTACGTGGTACACGACAGAAGATTAACAGAACCACAATCCAGACTGAGAGCGTGCAGCAAGGAGCTGTCGTTCCACAAACACCTGCACACCCTTGCATCACCGGTGGATCGTACGGCGATACGATCAGTTGCTCTTCACACTCACGTGTATATACTTCACACACTCACCCGAGTTCTGTTTTGGCGTCTGCACCCGCGCGCGATCGTGACGACGATGCACTGAAGCCGCAGCAGAAACAGCAGCAGCAGCAGCAGCAGCAGTGCGAGCCCACAACCGGAGGTCTCTTCATTTAGCGACATCGATAAGACGGACGGCCAGAACTCGTGTTCTTGACCCACCAGCGGCTTTTCTAAATCCATCACCTCTCGGCTCATCAGCTCCGATCAGACACAACCTGGCAGTCTCCACTTTTAGAAAATCAGTCGAGGAAGTGCCTACCTGACTGTGGACGAGCGTGCTTGCTGAAGCGCCATTCCGGTCTGCGCCATCCGCCAAGTTGTTTCGCTTACACCAAGAGGAAGAAGAAGAAGAACTTTACGACACGTTACAATGATGGCCATGGCGCCCGACAACGCGGTGGTGCCGGAGGAAACCCTCGGAATGGCGTCGCACGTTCCGCCTGTGGACGCACGTCGGAATCCGCAGACCACCTGGGCTGACGACACGGACCACGTGTCCCCATCTCATTCTCGAGACACGAGCGTTCCAATCCGCTCTTCTTCGCCGCCGGCACCATCACAGACGAAGGGCTCTCTCCGCAGACTCATCCACCAGATGACCAAACTCTTCTTGCACCCGGACGAAGACGAGATAGACCCGGCGAAGCGCAAGGCGCACTACCGCCGCGGCTCGATCCTAATGAAGCACCTGGAGGAGAAGAAGGCCAAGGGCAATGCGACGGAGAAGGACATGAAATTCTTCGAGATGGTCAAAGGCAACTTCGATGCGAACATCATGGAATCGCGCACGATCATCTCGCTCTCGGTCTTCCAAACGGGTTCGAACCCGATGAACGACCCGTTCGCGGTCATCCACATGCCTGTGATCATCCAACAAGGCTTCCGCCGCAAGCTCTTTGCGATCTTCTCGCTGCAGCTCTTCGCGGTCGTGATGCTCATCTGCATCTTCAGCTACCCGGCCCCAATTGTTGCAGCCTTCAAGCCGATCTTCTCGCAGTGGCACTTTGTCTTCGTCGCGTTCCTTGTCATGGTCGTGGCGCTGCTTTGGCTCTACCTCGTCAAGTACAAGTTCCCGATCAACTTCTTTGTGCTCACGCTATACACGGTCACGCAGAGCATCTTCTTCACCGGCTGCGACTACCTGTTCGAGACGAAGGCGAGTATCTTCATCTTCAGCTTCCTCTTCTGCATCATGGCGATGACCACGGCACTTTGCACGATGGTCACGAAGAAGGCTCGCGATGAGAACACACCGCCCGTGCTCATCAGCTACCCCGTCGTGATCCTCGTGAGCTTCATTCTGGCGTTCATCGGCTCGCTTGTCATCTACTTCCTGTACATGCAGGACGTCGTGTCGACGATCCAGTACTGCGGCTCGCTCGGCGCCATCCTGCTGCTCGTGATGTGGTTCGCCTACGATGCCTCGTGCATGAACGAGCGGCTCTCACCCGACGAGTACATGCAGGGCATGGTCTTCTTCTACACCGATATGGTGCTCTTTCTGCTCTTCCTGAGCATCATCTTCGTCGCGTGCTTCGCCTGCGAGGGCGACTGCGCATGCTATGGGACTGCAGACATCACGCCAATAGGCACCGGAGGTGGGGTGGACGAAGAGGGAGACGAAGAGGACGGGGAGGGCGAAATGATGGACGGCGAGAGCGAAATGCTGGACGGCAACGAGAACGGACAGTAAGCACCAGCTACAACATCGAGGAAGAAGAACAAACATTCAAGCATCATCAACCATCACGAGAGTTGTTGGTACTTACCATCACCATCAAGGTGATACCTGGCAAAGCCGACCATACCCCACTCGCGAGCTGCACCATGCGATGTCAGCTACCTGGTTGCCCGTCCTTGATTCACAACGAGGAATTGCCATGCGATCGCGCACCTCCAGAACGACAATGTAAGTACCGAGCCCACTGTCGCATGGGTTATGCGGAGCAGGGTGTTGTCATAGCCACCGAAGTCCGTTCTTTCTAAAAGCCAGGTAGGAGAACAAATCGCGAACGCACCAGTTGTTTTATATAGTGCTCTCTTTCTCATTCTTGCTTCGCTTTTTTCATCGTTCTCTTCCTTCGATCCGCGCTCTCTCGATGACTCCTATGAGTTTCTGCAGCATCACCCAGTCGTCGCTCATCTTTGGCTTACTCATTCGCTCGACTGTCAGCTGTAGTCAGTTTCAAATCGATGTCATCGATCCACAGATGATGACAGCAGCGATGCAAGCATCAGCAACACCCACCTACAAGAGCTTCATCTTGTGCACGCTCGCGAGGAAGAACCGGGAAAGCACGAACCCCACACCCGTGATCACGACGCCGATCAGCAACGAAAGCCATCCGATGAGGGAGCCAGGGTCCGGGAACGAGTAGCTGCCAATGTCGTTGGCCCACTGCGGCTCGGTCCACAACGGCATCTTGTCATCCACGATCGAGTACACACCGAACGTCTTCGTGCGCTTCAAGCCCGGCGACATCGCGAAGTGGAAGTACGCGCTCTGCTTTGCACACACACCTGGGTACACGCACTCCATGCCCTTGCCGCCGTCGGTGCAATCTTGACTCTTGGTACAAGCTGTGCCGGCGGATGTCGTGGCCGTGTCAATCATCGCAGACGCCAAGAATGAGCGCGTGAAGACTTCGTACGCGTTCGGGAAAAGGTAGACGCGGTTGTCAGTTTCAGACCAGGACTGGTTGAAGATCGTGTAGTACGCATCCGAGCCAGCCTTCACAAGCATCTGGCGGTTCTGGTCAAGTGTACCTGGGTACAAGGTCGACGGCTTCTGAAATGAGGGCCACGACGAGTCGCTCCGATCCAAGTAGCTGATCATCGTCTTCACCGACGGCGTCGAATAGTTCTTCATCAGATCGCATTGCCAGTTGCTGGATACGCACTTGAGCATATCCTCGACCATTTCTTTCTTCACTTCGATGGTCTTGAGCTTGTCGCTCGACGACGTCTTCGCTGCAAGCTGGTACAGCGTCTCCGCGAGCACCTGCGACGCCTTCGTGACAGCCGCGACGTCGAGCAACTCGAACACATCATGGCGCGAGTTGTACGCTCCACCAGCGGAGAAAGTGTCGTCGTAGCCGGCAATTACCGCGCTGACGAGATCCTTCTTGCCAAACTCGCCATCGTTCACGAACGACAACAATGGAGTAGGTGGCAGCGAGCCGGTCGTGCCCGTCGAGAAAGACGAAGCCGCCGATGGAGCATTCAGGATCGCGTCCACGAGCACGCTCGAGCCGTTCGCGGTCGCCGCGTTCGGGTTCACGTGCACGGAGAAATTTCCGGACTTCGGGAGGATGCCGACTTGGTCCACTGCGATCGCATACGAGATGTTGGCGAGCGCGAGCTTCGTGAACTCGGTCGTGCTCAGCATCGGCTCTGTGCAGAAGTTCGTGCCAAACGGCGACACCGAGCCTGTGACAGGGTACGTGCACGCCTTGGGGTCCTTTGTAAACTGCTGGATGTCCGAGAGGAAATTACGCGAGCCGACGAAGCCGAACTTCTCGGCCTGGAACGCAGCAAACACGATCTTCTTGTCAAAGTCCGAGTCTGGGATCGCTTTGAGCGCGTACGCCGCCGCGAGCAGCGCGACGAGCCCCGAGGCGCCCGTGTTAGCGCCAGGCGCGAGCACGTGCGAAAGCGAGGTCGCGTCCATGGACGTCATCGCGAGTACGATCTCGCTGGACGCGTGGTCGCCGCGCATTGACCAGGCACTCTGTCCGCCGATCGGGTCGCACTTTGGGCTCTGCTGGTCGTAGATGTTCTTGAACGTGAGGCACTTGAGCGAGGTCATGCCCTCCGGCCCAAAGTAGTACTTCATGAATGCCTTGTACGTCGCGCCGGAGCCGGACTTGACGTTCGTCTGCGCGCGCAAGCTAAACTTGGCACCCACGGTCTCATCTTCAAGCAGCACGACCGGGAACGGCAGCGTCCTCTCAATCAGGCCGTTGCCCGCGGTGTTCCACTGGATCTTCTTGGACGTGAACGGGTTCAGCGCGCCGTCGACGGTACCGTCGCCCTGCGGAGTCGTGGACGCGAAAGACACGTTCTTGGTCGCGAACTGCGGATACACGTACGCACCGCCGATGCGCGCGACGCCCTTCTCGACCGCATCGGGGGTCAGCAGCGCCTCGGGGAGCACGAGCACGTACTTCTTGTCGCTCTCCTGGTTCTTCGCCTCACCAGCGAGGAAGCTGTCGAGCTCTGCCTGCGTGGCGATGGGGAAGAGCGACGCCATGTCGGCGTCCGTGAGGCTGCGGCATCCCACGTCGCCCGTCGAGTGGAAGAGCCGCACGCACTCGCCGCCCGTCGCGATGAGGTGCTCGGGCGCGCCGGCGGTCACAGCTGACGCGTCCACAGCGACGTCACGAGAAAGCAGGAGGACGCTGCAGAGAGTGAGCGCGGCCGCGGCCCTCGCGATGGCGCTGGCGATGCGCATGATTGGCTGCGTGGAGCTGGTGCTGGTTCTGATCGTAGAGAGAGATGGAGAGGTGGAGCGACGCCTTGTCGCCTTGTCCTTCGCTTCTTTCCTTTCGCCTCCCAGTGCGGGCTTTGTGTTGATAGCAGGCGCATTTTCGCTGCTTTGGGTGAAATCGATTCTGATTGGCTATAAATTCGTGCTGATTGAGCAAATAGTACATCCTGATTGGTTATAAAGATAAAATAACATGAATTGAAACTGGCTTTGCCTTGTTGCCCAAAATCTTTTGTGTGCCCGGAACGGTACCGGTGCCATTACCGGTAATGGACTGGCTATCCGTCCCTTGGCGCAACCTTCGCAACCTTCCAAGCTCGAAGCGTCACAGCAGGTTGAAGCGGAACGCGAAAACACACACGACCATCAAGAAGGCGATGTGATCAAATGGACCACAACTCGCTGTCTCCGCTATGCCGAGCGATCGAGGAGTCGCACTTCCCGCTCGAGCACGACATGCTCAGCGATGGCGCGATCGCGATGAAAGAGCGATCACCGCGAGCGCTCTGGAAGCACGCGCTTCGCGTCCAAAACGACGACCTGCTGGCGACCGACGTCGAAGCTGTGCGTGATGGCGGTGGTGACTGCGATATCCACATGTCGACGTCCA
>JAASGO010000973.1:0-11927 GCA_023334245.1 Globisporangium cederbergense | reverse complement strand
GTGAGTTTGCATTTTGTCGGCACTTCGGTCGGAATGGCTTCGCTGGCGCCACCTGTTTCTCGAAGCGACGGGCAGACGAGCACGCATGCCCGTCAAACAAACCAGCGAGAGCGTCGGCAATCTTCTCTCCTCGCATCTCGCTAGCAAATGAAATGAAATGAAGGCTCTTGCGAGTGAGCTTGTCATGTGGGACAGGCAAACGAGCAAGCCAAGCCCAGCAAACCAGTCACCAACACCAGCTGAAAGCCCAGTCATTCATTCGCTTTTTGCTTGCTCGGGGGATCACGCGAGTGTGGAGCGTGCCGTTTCAACATGCGGCGTCCTGACGCCAGTCGCAATAAGCGCAACTGGCAATTATCTTGTTTGCTTTCATGGCTGACTTTTTTTATTTGTGGCTCATTTGTTTTGCTTGTTTGGTGATGGCCCATGAAGCGGGCGGGCGGCATCACCATGAGGCATGCATGCACTTTACAGGCGCGCATGCGATGGGAAGACAGATAGCCCAGTTGTTGCTAGAGAAAGCAGCAGTGGATGGTGCAGGCATGGTATGACGGAAGATGTGCGGACGATAAGAGCTGTGAGTGAATTGAATGGCGCAATTCGCAATTGCGACACCCGCTTGTTCGCGCACGCTTCGGAGAAGAGCACGCACGCACATCAAGCGAGCGAGCGGGAATAAGATGATAACGATAATAATGGATCGGAGCCACAGGCCATTGCTGCTGGTCTCTAATATCTTGCCTCGGTACTGTAGTCATAGAAAATGGTGGCAAAGGAAGCGAGCAAGATTTGCGATTGGAGCTGGAGGCGCAACATGTCGCCAGCAGCAAGCAGTTGACAAGCGGGTGCGAGTGGGACGGACGACCAGTTCATTTCGCAGCTTCAAACTCAAATTTGTACCGAGACAAGACACAACGTCTTTCCTCCTCTCTTTTTGCTGCTGCTGTCCCATGATCTCAACTGGTTGTTATGGTTCAGCTCACCTACACTTTTTGGGTGGCGCGACAACACGATTTGTGTGCGCTCGTCGTGATCAACAAACCTTGCTCGTGATGGCGATCGTGCAAGAGCACAAGCTTGCGCAGAGTTATCAACGCAGAGAGTATGCTCGTTTTCTTGTGCACGTCGCTGATGGTGTCTTCCTTGCTTCCTTGCTTTGCTTGGAACAGAGGAGCAACCACAAGAAGCGTGCAAGCACGCTTCGTCAAAAACTGTCCACCTCTATTTTTCGCACACACGACACGACGACGAGCGCTTCGTACCCATTCTATGCACAAGGATGAGAGAGTGAGGGTCTGTAGAACCTTCACTCTGCCTTTACTGTACTGGTTCACTCACTCTAGGAACGCTGCTGACTCTTTCCACGATATCGTACCTAAGCGAGCACTTCAAGCACATGTGTCCCACCTCAATTGAATCTGTCTAATAGAACACAGAAAGGGACACAATAGGCTCGATGAAAAGCTCCCCTTCGATACTGTGGGAGGTAGTACCGTAGCGCATAATAGCCGACTCACTTGGCTTCACTATGCTCCGCGTCTATTTTCCGTCGATCGCGAGAAAATAGACGCGAAGCATAGTGAAGCCAAGTGAGTCGGCTATTAAAGCACTCGCTCTTCGCATGCATTCGCTCTTTGCATTGCAAGAGAGACTAGAAGAGGAGGATGGCGATGTCGCTCGAGAGTGCGCATGGCGTCAGCGCTGCAGGCGTCGCAGTCGCCGCCGTAGCAGCCCCTGCGACGCGCGACCGTATCTCAATGCGGGTATCAGCCGTCGCCTGAGCAGCACCGTTACCTGCAGCACGTCAGCAGGACGTCGCAGCGCACGTACGCGAAGAAGACCCGAAGGACGACAACGAGTAAACGAAGAAGTGGACCCCTCGCGTGCTCTCGGGCATTCAGCCCACGAGCGTGTCACCAAGTCTAACGACGCTATCTCCTCTAAACGGGCCGAGGTGCATAATGAGAGATGGTAGCTAACTCTGGTACCGTTGGTGAGGACACTGGGCGCAGCAAGCGGCCATTCGACCCGACGCGCACGCCGCCGCCGTCGCAGATCCGCTTGATGGTCGCAGCACTAGTAGGTGTGAGACTCGACCCGCTGCAGAACGTCCTCTTCAAGCAGTCTGGCGTGTAGTAGTGCTAATCGACCATCCGCATTGCTCCAACGTCAACTCTTGGTCGGTAGCCTGACGTTTGAGGCCTAAATGCTGGGGTTATGACGTCGAAGTTCAAGCTGCGAGGGTTTACGGTAGAGCGAGCGGCTATGAAAAGGAGGAGCGCTGAAGGCGCTGAATACTTGTAAAGCCTGATGGCAGATAGCCACGTTCGATGCAGACCAGACCAATCGATGCTGCAGGATCGTTTGCGTACAGCCGACTGACTGCTAGTCAAGTCTCTGCTCGGTGCTGCGTGCGATACGGGTGCTATATGCGAGAAGTTGCGTTTGCGAGGTACCACCAGATGCTGCTTCCGGATGACCCAGAGCAGTGGTAGCGATGTCTCGTGCCTGCCCTCCTTCATCGTTGGCCAGAGCCACTGAATAACGAAGATGCGGCTACGCTTCGCAAGATCTACCTCGAGTGTGGATGCGTGCGCTCGTGTAAATGCTTTGGAACCCAGCCGAGCTCGTGTTCCGTAGTGAGAATGCTTCTGGAAAAGGGGTAGAGGATTGGGACTGGGAGATGAGCGTGCGTGTGTGTTCATCCTTTTCAGGCAGTGTGATATGCCGCCTCTCAGAGGTGAACACCAAGTTTCACATCGGTTCTCGCGAAGCCACTTCACGACGTGGAGGTGTCTATTCTCCGCCGCGGTATCCGTAGCGGCGGTCGTGCAGCATTCGGGTCAGTTCACATGCAGTTACTGGACAACCTCAAGATGTCCATTCCGTGCCGCAGTGATCATTGCGTCATGCGAGCAACCTTCCTTACGGTTCGCGTGGAGCCACTGGACGTTTGCAAGCTGGTTATCACCAGCAGTCATGTCCATCGGAAGCGTGGTTTGCAAAGAAATGTTTCACTCCAGACAGCGCTCAGAGAGCCACTGGAGGGTCTCTAGCCTATCAAACCCAGCCGCGATCTCCGACAATCATCTTCCTGTACTCACTCAAATGACGTATTCGAACGGTGTACCTCTAATATCAATAAAAATATCAAATACTACTGATAGATAATTTTAACAGTATATATGAATACAATTTTTAATATAAGAAGGTTTTAGTGTGCATCATATTGTAGGAAGGGAACCATAAACAGCGACTTCCGAGGAAGCGGCCAAGGACGACGGCTGACTGGAGAGCTCAAAAGCTCAATTCCACTAGACACCAGCAGACTCAAGTCGCTCATGCCGCATACGACGACCAAGCCGCTGCCGCCGTTGACGTCGGCGCTCGTCGTGTGCCGCCTCGTGCCAGAGCTCGAGGCGCTCGCGTACCTCGTGAGCGAGTTCTTGGACTTCGGTCTCGCGTCCCGCTGGAGCTTTCTGCGCGCGTGCGAGCGCGACTTCGTGCACTTGTTGCCGCGGCTCGCGGCGCAACAGTCGAGCGACATGGACAATTGCCTGCGCGCGTCACTCTTCAGCCGGGCACTTGTGCTCGCCGTGCAGCACGACAACCTGGAGATGGTGCAGTGGCTCTCAGGCAACTACTGTCCCGACGGCATCCCCGTCAAAGGGCTTGAAGAGGCCTCGCGCAGTGGCAACCTGCGCATCCTACAGTGGCTCGCCGAGCACCACAAGAACGTGGTGTGGAGCTACCGTTTTCTGGACGCCGCGGCCGAGAACGGACGCCTCGAGGCGCTCCAATGGCTTAAGCTCAACACGGAGCAGTGGTGGAGCGACGACGCGATGCAGCTTGCGGTCAAGAACGGCCACTTTGAGGTCGTGCAGTGGCTGCACCAACACTCGATCAAGATCTACGGCAAGACCGTGCACACGGCCATCAAGATGGGCGACCTGGAGACCACCAAATTCCTCTATGACCGCGGGTACCAGGTAAAGGTGAACAGGCGCGTGATGAACGAGGTAGCTGCGAAGAACCAGCTCGAAGTGCTCAAGTGGCTGCACTTGAAGAAGCTCTCGATCTCTACACCCGACGCCATGGACTGCGCCGCCGAAGAGGGACACGTGCACATCGCCCAGTGGCTGTTAGAGAACCATTTGGACGGCTGCACGACGCGCGCGATGGATAGTGCGGCGACCAACGGCCACCTGGAGATGGTCAAGTGGCTTCACGTGCGCCGTCCCGAGGGCTGCACGCGCAACGCCATGAACGGCGCAGCGGCCAATGGCCACCTCAAAGTCGTGCAGTACCTGCACCGGTACCGCTATGAAGGCTGCACAGCGCGCGCGTTGGACTTTGCTGCGAAGAATGGCTTTCTCCCCGTCGTCAAGTGGCTCCACGATAACAGAAGAGAGGGTGGGTCGACTGAGGCGATGAATGGCGCGGCCGAGAATGGGCAGCTTGAGATTCTTCAGTGGCTGCACATGAACCGCAATGAAGGTTGTACGACTGCAGCTATGGACCGTGCAGCCGCGAATGGCCACCTCAACATCGTCGAGTGGCTGCACGAGCACCGCAGCGAAGGTTGTTCTCCGAATGCGATGGACATGGCCGCTTCGAATGGCCACTTGCACATCGTACAATGGCTGCACGAGAATCGACCTGAGGGTTGCACACCGCGCGCAATGGACCTCGCAGCGTCCAGCGGTCACCTGCACATTGTCCAGTGGCTCCACGAGAACCGCTTTGAAGGCTGCACGTCGAACGCGATAGACTGGGCGGCCACCCACGGCCACCTGCACGTGATCGAGTGGCTTCACAACAACACTTTTGAAGGCTGCACGACCGCTGCGATGGACAAGGCCGCGTCACTTGAGATTGTGCGCTGGCTGCACGAGAACCGCTTTGAAGGTTGCACGACCACGGCCATGGATCGCGCTGCAGCCAGTGGGGATCTGGAGAAGCTTGTGTTTCTGCACGCGAACCGGAAAGAGGGCTGTACCGAGGACGCGTCCTGGGTCGCGGCACGAAACGACCACCTAGAGGTGCTCCAGTGGCTCATTCGCAACCGCCGCGACCGCGTCAACATCCGCAGCATCCGCTCCATGTACCGGAGCCGCAAGTATCTCACGGCCATGCTCGAGGAGATGCGCGCCGAGGGGTACCGGTGAGTCGTCCAAATAGATACTACGTTGGAGAAAGCAATATTGATTTCTCAACTCTAATCGACAAACTGTGTATTATCAAGAGAATTCAAACGAACGACCTCTGGAGTACGTCTAAAGAGACAAAGTTTGTGGAATACGTATTGTAAGATATACCTACCGTCGACGATTGACTTCGACAGCCGGACCATTCTTGGGTGGCAAGGATAACTGCGAGCCTGGGCCTCTCGGATGAAAGCTGCTGACGGTGACTGAACTGGAGGAAGGTGAAACGCAAGGGCCCCAGCGACGCTTTCGGGGCCTCGAAGGACTACGTTCTGTAGTGCCATCGACGAACACAATTAATCGTCCAACACTTCAAGATGTGTGCAAAAGCAGGGGCGGTGTGATGATTAGCATTAGTACAGTGCACCTCTGCAATGAGGACTAATCGCAGTATTTTCTCAGTCCAATGATCAGATCAAAGGCGAGTGCCTACCAGTACCTACGCTTCTTGGGCTGGAGCCCAAAATCACGACACTGTAGCATAACGACTCCCCTCAGCATCCACATCTTTTTGTAATCTCCCAGCGACAAGCGCTTACAGTCAGTCTTTCCCGGTGCCTACAAGAACGCCCGCAGCTCATTTGAATGGCCCCTGTCAGCTCACTTTCTGCAACTGAAGAGCCCCACGACTCGCTTTAGCTGTTATTCCTCAACTTACTGTCAATCCCACGTGGTCACCTTCAATCGTCTCATGATGCTGGTCGTTCGTCCGTTCGGCTTCTCAGTGGTCGCTGTCGCTCTCCTCGCTGCGGCGGCAGCGCAATGTCTTCTCGTCGTTGAGTCCGCTGCCACCGCCACTCCCTCTAGTTGCTCCAGTTTTTCCACACGCTTCAATCAGAACATCGAAGGCGTCTGCGTGTGCACCGCCACGGACTGCGACTCGATCTCGAACGGCTACTTGACACTGGGCGCGAAGGAGCTTGGCATTTACCAGACGTCGAAGGCTGGAGACCGCCTGGCGTATTCGACGGCTCCGGTTCAGAGTAGCCATGACGCCGAGGCGGACTTGGTGATCGACACCACGACACGGTACCAGAAGATCATCGGCTTTGGCGGCGCATTCACGGACTCGGCGGCGATTAACGTTGGGATCATGGACGCAGCCGTGCAGCAAAAGATCGTGGATGCCTACTTTTCCGAGACTGGGCTGCAGTACACCACTGGCCGCGTGCCAATCGCGTCAACCGACTTCTCCGAGACGATCTTCTCGTACAACCCCGTGGCCGACGACCTCGCCATGGAGCACTTTAGCATCGACGTGGACAGGTCTCCGCAGTCGACCAAGCTCGAGCTCATCAAGCGCGCAATCCAGGCGGCGCGGGTTGCGCAGCGGGACCTAACACTCTTTGCGTCCTCGTGGGCACCGCCCGCGTGGATGACGACCGAGAACACGACGATCAACGGCGTGCTCAAGGGAGAACCTGGCGGGCCGTACTGGAAAGCGCTGGCGCTCTACTACTCCAAGTTCCTCGACGCGTACGAGGCTGAGGGCATCCGGTTCTGGGCCATGACTACACAGAACGAGCCGATCCAGCAGAAGCCTGCGCCAATGTACTGGCAGAGTCTGCGCTTCAACACCACGACCGAGCGTGACTTTATCAAGAAAGATCTGGGTCCGCTCATGAAACAGCGCCACCCCGAGCTCAAGCTCATCATCATGGATGACCAGAAGGACGCGCTTGCGAAGTGGACCGGCGCGCTTGAAGACCCGGAAGCTCGCCAGTACGTCTCGGGCATCGGTGTGCACTGGTACAAGAACCTGGACTTCGCGAGCAAGCTGGCGGGCAACTTTGCTGAGCTCACCACATGGCAGGAGAAGAATCCAGACCTGTTCGTCCTAGCGACTGAGGCGTGCGCCGGGTACCTCATCGAGCCAATCGGCACGGGCGCCGGCACGAAGCTCTTGCAGCCAGAGGTTGTGTGGAAGCGCGGCGAGATCTACGCACGCGACATCATCAACGACCTGGCCAACTACGCCGCGGGCTGGACCGACTGGAACCTCGTGCTGGACACGAAGGGCGGACCGCACTGGATCGCCAACAGCGTGGACGCGCCGATCCTCGTGGACGAAGTGGGTAAGAAAGAATTCTACAAGCAGCCCATGTACTACGTCATGGGTCACTTCGCCAAGTTCCTCCCACCACAGTCAGCGCGCGTGGCCCTCACTACCAAGGCTGAAAGCTCAGCTTCGCTGGCGAATGTCGACCGCGTCGCGTTTTTCACGCCGCAGAACCAAGTCGCGCTGCTGCTCCACAACCGCGACAGCACGGCCAAGAGCGTGCGCGTGAGCCTGGCGTTCGAGAACCGCCACGCGACCGTCACGCTTCCTGCCAACTCGCTCCAGACCGTCATCATTGGTGAGCGCGTGCGTCCAACATGCTAGAGCCCCGTACATTGGCCCTGAGCTACATCGCACACATTGGCTGTAGATAATCAGTGAAAGAGAGTTGGAATGAGAATGCAGTTCCAAGACAGTGAACCCATGTCAACTGAACCCTTTTGTCAATGCTTACGTTTGTGATCTATGGACGCAGAACTTTCGTCGCTTTATACGTAGCTTCTAAGCGAATCGCGTGCCTTGCAGAGCTCGACAGCTTGTACACGTGTGGCGAGCGGCGAATGACAGCGACTCGGCGCTTGAGCCTGAGCTGTAGTCGGCCGACGCTGCCTACTCAGCAGTTTTTCATGCCATCCGAGTCAGCCGAAAGTCGGTTTCATGCTTGTCAATCAAAAGAATTTTTGCATAAAATGTACTTTTTTGCTGCCGTGCGAAATGGCACTATTTTTGGCTCGGCTCACTCAGTTCCGCCACCTCAGTTTGAACGCGAACAAGTGCAAGGGAAGTCGGCGAACAGCTCCATCGACGACAGCAGCGCGAAGGTGACAGAGACGTCGGTACAACGTGGCGTCTAGCATGGCGGTGTTCGGGTTGCCCATGATCAAGCTAGGCGGCCTCGTGGTACGCACGCTCACGAAGCCGCTCGCGAAGGTGGTCAAGTCGCGCTCGAAAGTGAACCCGGCGCTCAACTTTGTGTGCAACCGGCTGGGCCAAGGGCAGCACCGGCTCATGATCAAGTTTCACATGGGCTTCCGCGGCATCCAGAAGTACAACATCAAGGATATGCCGGAAGACCAAGCGGTGGAGAAGGGTGCGGACCTCATCGGTGAGATCATGATCTTCTCGGTCGCGGTCGCCGTCGCGTCCTACGAGTACACGCGCAGCAGCGCCAAGTCCAAGGAGACCGAGCGCAAGAACGAGGAGCTCAAGCGCAAGGCCGAGCAGGTACAGTATGCATATAATGCTGTTGTTTATGAGACTGTTGTGTATACTTATCACTGGCTTATGACTGCGTGTAGGAACTGGAGGAGCGCTTTGAGCGGCTCGAGTCCCAGGTGATCTGGCTCGAGGGCAAGCTCGCGGAGCTCGGCCACATCGTGGAGCACGACCTAGACAAGCGGATAGAGGAGGCTGTGAGCGCCGCGGCCGTGGAACAGATCGAAGATGACCTCCAACAGTTGGAGGACAAGCGCCAGCGCGACAATCACCGCCAGCAACAGCAACAACTCCAGAGAGCGGGCGTGGGCATCGACCTGGACGAGTCGTCGCTCTCGGTGCGCATGCCTTCGAACGTGTGGACCGTGACCTACGATGCGATTGCGGGCCTTTTCCGATAAAGCGCTTGTCGGTTTATCGAGAAAATCCCATCAACCTAGAGATGAATGAAAGAAACGAGTGAGGCTCATCACATGCTCGTTCTACCTACCTGGCTGTCTATTTGGTTATGGCTGTGATTTGGCTTTTTCAGTAGCACTCTACGAGCCGATGCAGTCATCTCATAAAACTCTTAGAGTCCCATGGCCGCCTTCACGTCCTTCATGGTCGCGGCAGCGATCTCGGACGCCTGCTCGGCGCCGTCGGCCAGTACCTCGTCGATGTACGTCGGGTCAGCCTCAAACTGGTGGATGCGCTCGCCAATCGGAGAGATCCTAGATAAGCACAAAAAGTCAACGCGGTACAGTCAGCACACAATAGCCACGTCTTACAAAGCCAACGCCACAAAACAACAGCACGAAACAGTCACGTACTTGGCGATCACGGCGTCAGCGACGCTCTTCTTGAAGGCGCCAGTTTGCGACGTGGCGTACTCGTTCACGAGCTCGTCGACTGTCAGGTCCGTGACTGCGCTGAAGATCGAGAGCAGGTTCGCGATGCCGGGGCGCTGCTGCTTGTCGTAGAAGATGCCGTCAATCGCATCCGTCTGCGCCTTCATGATCTTCTTGCGGATGACGTCGGCTGAGTCCGTGAGCTCGATGCGCGTGAGCGGCGACGCGTCGCTCTTGCTCATCTTCTTGGTTGGCTCGCGCAGACTCATGATACGGTAGAGCGACTCTTGCTTGTCGCTCTCGACTGGGAACGGCTTGGGGAACACCTCGTGCGCGAAGCGGTCATTGAATGTCGCGGCGATCTGGCGCGCCAGCTCCAGGTGCTGCTGCTGGTCCTCGCCCACGGGAACGTGCGTGGCCTTGTACACGAGAATGTCGGCCGCCATGAGCACCGGATAAGCGAGCAGGCCCAGTCCGCTCTCCATCTTCTCGCCCTGCGCCTTCTGCTTGTACTGCGTCATGCGGTTGAGCCAGCCAAGCGGTGTGATGCAACCCAGGTACCACGCCAGCTCCGTGTGCTGATACACGTCCGACTGCTTGAAGAGGATGTTTTGTTTCGGGTCCAGCCCAGCGCCAAGCAACGCTGCGACCATCGAGCGGATCTGCATCGGCATGAGCTTTGGATCGAACGGCACGGTGATCGCATGCAGGTCCACAACGCTGTACAGCCGCTTGCTGCGCTCATTAGCAGCAGTATTGCCGCTCTGCAGCTCGACCCACTTGGAGATAGCGCCACAGTAGTTGCCCAGGTGCGGCACGCCCGTGGGCTGGATGCCCGAGAGCACGCGAGGGGTCCACTTCTTCGTGCGCTCGTCGTCCTTCGGGTCTTCTCCTTCGCGCACGTGCGCTGCGGCGCCTGCTGACGTGCTGCTGCTCAAGCGACGGCTAAGGCTGCATGGAGACGCGGTCGCACGTCGCATGGGGCGGAGGAGCCGCTGCGGCTGCGACGCCAGCGCTGACGCCACGCGCACTCTCGTCGTCGCCATCCTCCTCTTCTAGTCTCTCTCTCTTTGCGCAATGCAAAGCGCGAAGAGTGAGTGCGTTATAAAGGGAGGAGATCATTACTCTACGTTGCAGGGTTTGGCTCGGGAGCCACTGGTTATAGAAATGACTAGGGTCGTTATCCACCATGCGTCGGACCTCGTCCGAGCAGAGCAAGACACGACCAACGCACGAGGGCACCAAAAAACCAAAACGGGAATCTGGGGATATGTAAATTTTGGGAAAAGAAGCGGAAATTTCAAGTTTTATCCAAAACCAAACAATAGGAGTCTCTGGTACAAAACAGAACTTGAATTTTCCGCTTCTTTTTCCAAAATTTAGGTATCTAGACGAGCGGACAAGGATGAACAACGGACGGTCTTCATCAAGACCTTCGAGCAAAAGCCCACACAGACATCAGGTTCGCGAACGCGTACCCGAGGATGCCGTCCTTTACGAGCTGGTAGAAGCACCGCTGTGTCTTGTCCACTCCTTGAACAATTTGGTCGAGAGAGAAAAGAATTCTCGACGAATGCGATATGCAAGTTGCGCTAAACAATGACCCCTTTACGGATAGTCCGCGGTTTATCCTTAGACATCTCAGCCTCTCATAAGCATAATCTTCATTTATTCCTTTACGAGAACGGCGTTGCGAGTCAGCGGAGCTCTTCGCACATTCATCCAAAGCCTGTGCTGGGGCTTCATCCACACCACGCGCTCACCAAGAGGTCGAGCTAGCGAGGTGAGACACGCCATTCGTTCGAAGTTGAAGTCGTCTGGTGTTCGCTTCGGTACGACAGTGAGTCAGCAACGGCCAAGAGTTACGGCCGCGGCTGGACTCAAAAGTCTAGGTAATGAATCATGCACCGCTATCTGATCACTTGGGTGCACTTCGCCACCTCAAAGCGTATTTCGCAGAAGGGTACTTGGATAAAATCGCGACCCCTCGCAGCGATGAGGCCAGAGCGATGTCTACTACCTTAGCATCTGCCTCGAAGATCACGTTCACGAACAGAAGCTGAAGCTTAACGCAGACAGCTGCTCATTGAGGACTCAAGCTGCGTCGCCTTAAAAGGCATGAGCATCAAAGTGCATCTCATTAAAGATATCGGGTGCAAACTGTGGTCTTGGCTCAGTCAGCAGCGCACATGCGCACGGTCGCCGCAGCTGTCAATGTCGCAAGGGACCATCAGGCCAGGCCGAACCTGCGAAGCTTGAACACTTGGCCAGCATAAGCGAGTCGTCCATGTACTATCGCACGACCTGCTTTGTGTGTGCTACTGCTATTAGTAGCCAACAAGCAAGCCAGCAAATGATCGCCAAGCAAACAAAAAAGGTCAGCCATGAAAAACAAGCAAGATCGTCGGCTGCACTTGCTGCGCCTGACGTCAGGATGACAACCAAGTGAGCTGAAGAGACCTTGCGAGCGAGCGCGCGAGATGCGAGGAGAGAAGATTGCCGACGCTCTCGCTGGTTTGTTTGACGGGCATGCGTGCTCGTCTGCCCGTCGCTTCGAGAAACAGGTGGCGCCAGCGAAGCCATTCCGACCGAAGTGCCGACAAAATGCAAACTCAC
>JAASGO010000972.1:0-11937 GCA_023334245.1 Globisporangium cederbergense | reverse complement strand
GGAAAAGATGGTGATAACCACTAGTATACGCCTACTCGGAATTTGACTGAAGTGGCTTTCAAAGTACCGCTTTGCAGGATAAATGTTAGGGTATAGTATAGGGTAAAACGTTTTGTATACGCATTGTATACGGATGGGGCGAGGGCGAATAGTTGTATACTTGGGTATGTGTGCGAATATCATTTTCCTTTATATAAATGTATCCTCTTTATAATATGCACCGTCCACTATATAACGCACCGTCTATTATTCGAGGCAGCGCCAAAACGACATTTTTTGGCGGCAACCCAGTAAGCTTCATTTTGTTGCACTCAGAGCGTCACATCAGCAGCAGAGGAGCGATGGCCGGCGTGAAGCGCGACCCCGTGGAGCTCATCGACGAAGATGTCCCCACTATCAGCAGCAGCAACAATACGAATGGCTCTGAGGTGAAGCGGCCGCGCCTGAGCCTCGGCGGTACCAAGGTGGAGGTGCCGACCTTTGCGGACGACTTGCAGAAGATGGCGCCCATCGCGACCAAGGCGAGCGCGTGGAAGCGCCGGCCCGTGGGCGAGATCGACCCGCACGCACGCGACATCGCGTTTCAGTGGATCGACATCGACATGTACGACGGCGCGCCGCTCGCGCGCAACCCCAAAGCGGGCGAACCTGTCCCAGGGCTCGTCGCGAACGCGAGCGGCACGAGCAACCAGAACGCCGCGATCATCCGCCTGTACGGCGTCACCGAACAGGGCAACAGCGTGATGATGCACGTGCACGGCGTGCTGCCGTACTTCTACGCCGTGTGCCCGGACAACTTTGATGAGAGTCGTTGCGGTGAAGTGCGCATGGCGTTCGAGTCCGCGCTCGCGCAGCGGGACCGCGATGGCAGCGAAGTGACGCGTGTGGTCGGCGTGCAGGTCGTGAAGGATAAGATGTCGATCTACGGCTACCAGTTCGACAAGTCAATTAAGCTTTGGAAGATCTACTTGAGCATGCCGTCGTACGTGCCCAAAGCGCGCACAATGCTCGAAGCAGGGCTCACGCTCCCCGGGTGCGAGTTCCGCTCGTACCAGACGTACGAGAGCAACGTGCCGTTCATCCTGCGCTTCATGATCGACCAGGACATCAACGGTTGTAACTGGCTCGAGGCGCCGCGCGGGACGTACTCGGTGCGCAGCGCCGCGCAGCGCAGGTCGCTCTGCCAGATCGAGATCGACATCGTGTACAACAACGTGGTGAGCCACGCGCCCGAAGGCAAGTGGAGCAAGCTCGCGCCCTTCCGCATCCTGAGCTTCGATATCGAGTGCATGGGTCGCAAGGGTCACTTTCCCGAGGCTGAGAAGGTGTGTTACGCTGTGTTATCTAGGGCTATTGGCTTGGCTTACGTAGCTCGTGAGATCTCAGTAGCTCACTTGTGTGCTATGTATTGTTTTGCTTTCTGTAGGACCCGGTGATTCAGATCGCGAACGTGCTGCAGGAGCAGGGCTCGGACGTGCCCATCCTGCGCAACGTGTTCGTGCTCGACACGTGCAAGCCGATCGTGGGCGCGCACGTGATGGAGTTCGAGAAGGAGGGCGACATGCTCGAGAAGTGGGCCGCGTTCGTGCGCGAAGTGGACCCGGACATCCTCACGGGCTACAACATCGACAACTTTGATATTCCCTACATCCTCAACCGTGGCAAGGCGCTGCGGCTCCAGGACTACAACTGCATCGGCCGGCTCGCGCACTCGTGAGTCTTGTGCTATGTTGTCTTGTTCTTAGTATTACTGGTAGCTAGCCCTAACGAATGGCTGCTACTGTTTGTTGTTTGCCTGCTGTAGACCTGCATACATGGAGAAGAAGACCTTTAGCTCGGCGCAATACGGCAAGAGCGAGAACGTCAAGACGACAGTGCACGGCCGCTGCATGTTCGACCTGCTGCCAATCATGCGCCGCAGCCAGCAGCTAAGCTCGTACTCGCTCAACGCCGTGAGTGCGGCGTTTCTAGGCCAACAGAAGGAGGACGTGCCGCACGGGATCATTAGCGATCTGCAGCAGGGCACGGACGACGACCGCCACCGGCTTGCAGTGTACTGTCTCAAGGACGCGTACCTGCCGCTGCGGCTGCTTGACAAACTCTCGTACCTCGTTAACTACATCGAGATGGCGCGCGTGACGGGCGTGCCTATTGACTTCCTCATCGAGCGCGGGCAGCAGATCAAGGTGTATTCGATGCTGCTGCGCAAGTGCAAGGACGCGTCGCTCGTGGTGCCCACGCTGCCGCGCACACAGGGTGGCGACGACGCTGGATACGAAGGCGCGACGGTCATCGACCCGATGAAGGCGTACTACTCGGTGCCGATCGCCACGCTCGACTTCGCGTCGCTGTACCCATCGATCATGCAGGCGTACAACCTCTGCTACTCTACGCTCGTGGCGCCCGGGGACGTCCCGAAGGTCGCGGCGGCCGACTGCTACAAGTCGCCGTCAGGCGACGTGTTTGTGACGAGCAAGACGAAGAAGGGCATCCTGCCGATGATCCTCGAAGAGCTCTTGTCGGCGCGAAAGCAGGCCAAGCGCGACATGAACGCCGCGACCGACTCGATGCAGAAGGCCGTGCAGAACGGCCGGCAGCTTGCCCTCAAGGTGAGCGCGAACTCAGTCTACGGCTTCACGGGCGCGAACGTGGGCCAGCTACCGTGCATCCCGATCGCGTCGAGTGTGACGGCGTACGGGCGGCAGCTGCTCTACCGCACGCGCGAGGAAGTCGAGCGCATCTACACGGTCGCGAACGGCTATAGCGCCGACGCGCAGGTAATCTATGGCGACACGGACTCGGTCATGGTCAAGTTTGGCGTTGACACGGTCGAGGAGGCCATGCCGCTTGCCGAGGACGCGGCGCGCCGGGTGTCCGAGATCTTCCCGGACCCGATCAAACTCGAGTTTGAGAAAGTGTACTTTCCGTACCTGCTCATGAACAAGAAGCGCTATGCGGGCCTGCTGTGGACGAAACCCGAAAAGTACGACAAGCTTGACTCGAAAGGGCTCGAGACCGTGCGGCGCGACAACTGCTTGCTCGTGCGGCGCATGGTCGAGTCTGTGCTGCGCAAGATCCTGATCGAGCGCGACGTGCCAGGGGCGATCTCGTACACGAAGAACGTGATCTCGGACCTGCTGCAGAACAAGATTGACATCTCGCTGCTCGTAATCACCAAGGGGCTTAAGAAGACTGTAGACCAGGACGACTACAAGGTCAAGCAGGCGCACACGGAGCTCGCGGAGCGCATGCGCAAGCGCGACCCCGGTTCAGCTCCCGCGTTGGGCGAGCGTATCGCGTACGTGATCATCGACAAGGGCAAGGCCACGCCGCTGTACGAGAAGGCTGAGGACCCGGTGTTTGCGCTCGAGAACAACGTGCCGATCGACTGCGACTACTACATGAAGCAGCAGTTGCAGAACCCGCTCGAGCGCATCTTCGAGCCGATCATCGGGCTCAGCAAAGTGAAATCCGACTTGCTGAGCGGCGACCACACGCGCAAGCGCTCGAAACCGGGGCTCAAGCAAAACTCTGGAGGGATGATGAACTTTGCCGTGAAGAAGCTCAAGTGCCTCGGTTGCAAGGCACCTCTGAGCGGCACGGGCGCGCTCTGCCGTAGCTGCATCGAGAACGAGGCGCAGGTGTTCACCAAGCAGCTTGAGTCTGTGAACGAGCTCGAGCACTTGTTCGCTCGCCTGTGGACCCAGTGTCAAAACTGCCAGGGCAGTCTGCACCAGGACGTGCTCTGCACGAGCCGCGATTGCCCGATCTTCTACAAGCGCATCAAAGTGCAGAAGGACCTGGGTGAGGCGCAGACCTCGCTCGAGCGCTTCCAGTCGGTTGAGTGGTGAACGTGAGGAACGAGGCTGGGTATGAAGTGAGGCTGGTTGTAGTCAGAATCTAATTGAGTCCAGCCCAGTCAGACAGAAGATCCAGAAGAAAGAGAGCGATTGCGTCAAGACGAGTGGAGAGCGTGTCAAATGAACTGCCAGAGCAAAGTGAAGCTGAGATGTCGACGCCTGGTTGGGCGTGTGGTCAGCAGTCTGCGAAGAAAGTGGTGCGATGGCGCTCAGAGTGGGGAGCAAGATCTGTAAGACAATGAATGAATGAATGGATGCAAGAGCCACTTCGCATTTACTTTTCGCTCTTCCTCTCGTATCTTCCCGTCATGCATGACCTGCCTCTCTGCGTGACGTCATTTCCAAACGGCTGTATTTTTTGGATCTTTTATGAGCGTGACCAACGATTTTTCTTCTTTTTCTATATTTTGGTGGCGGTCTACTGGCCATGCATTACAGTACAGGTATGCTCGCCGTGAAGGAGCCTGTTTATAGGGATGACTCTGATGAGCTTCTGAAACAGACAGGAGTTGAGCTCTCAACTTCTATCGCTGTTTGAAAAGTACTCTAGGAGATCCTCTTTCACGCCCAATTTGATTTGAAAAGCTCATCTGAAACTACGACAGAAATGCAACTTTTTTGCATTCCTTGGTCTACATAGGTGGGTCCTTTGTACATTGACAATCTGTATCCAACCATTTCAAAATGTAGATCAATGTTCGAGGTAGTTTATGACAAATTCTACGATATACTTTTACATACATTGGTTCAGGGATGCGGCCTTGGCAATTTCATGAAGTTGCACTAACACAATGTGCGCGTGAATAGAATTTGAGACTAGTAGAAATATGTTAGTCTGGCATGTTTACACACATGTTGTATAGGACTACTGAATATCACTTGTGACGTTACTTTGGACCTACATCTATATTAGCTTCTGGTTTGAATGAGATTTATCCAATAAGTTGTTATAGCATTTAACGCACTAAATACATACTCAATCTATTATACAAATTCATCAACAATCTTGGGAAACACAGTAATAGGGACATTGCGCTTAAAGCAGTGTAATTGCATGTCAAATGTCAAGTTTAAGAATATGTTGCTGGCATGTTTATGACCAATCTGGTGTATGCTGCGAACGGACTGCTGTAATTCGCTTGTGACGTTAACCAACGAAGCCTAATATTATAGTATAGTCGCCAAGCTAAGCTGCAGGATCAGCTCGACGTTCTGCTCAAACACAGTGGCTAGCGAGTTTGTAAGAGACCAAACAAAATGTGCACATCCCCCTTTTTCGGTCGCCAGCCAGTTTGTGTTCCCCCATCCCACCCAAACTCACCTATCGTACCGTACTGTACCATGCTCAAATGAAACGCTTTTTTCTCCTTTTTAGCGGTTTTTTATTTTCGTTGATCAGCAGCCCCACACCGGATCTGTCCAAGACTAAGACTGCCTTATAAGCCCGTGCCAAAATAAAGCTGCCTCATCCAGTGCTAAAGAGAGATTCCCTGGGGCTCATGTCGCGCGCAAAGCTTTCATGGATCCAGGTTGCCGCCGCTCGTATGGCGCGTCGTACGCTGGCTTATGAAAGCTATTTTGTCCCGTCAAAGCCACGAACACGAGCCCGTCGTCGAAGTTTGTGTCTATTGATAAACATCGTCCGTGATAAGAGTAAGAGTCACCACTTGATGTTTCACTTACCTTTTCTCATCCGAACTTTTCTGGAGATAAACCAAAACAGTTTTAGCGCTCTAGAACGATCTTTGTTCGCCTAAACTTCAAAGTGCTAACGTTTTAGCGGGAGCTATTTCTGGATAGAAAACCAATAGTTTGGTTTTATACAGCTTTCACAAAAGCCCAGCCCAATCAAAGGTATTATAACATGCAAATGGCGAATAAATGAAGTCAAACTAGCATGCACGAGCTGCGTGCTGGCTGTATCAACCTGCACCATCTGATCGTTGATCATACAGCTTCATTCACATGTATTGTTGTTTTGGTACGCATTTTTGAAAGCAATGACTGCAAAAAGCAGTACAAGCCCAAAGCCAGCCTCAAAGCAGCCAAAGTCTCAGTCACATGTGCGAAAATGCAGCGAACTTCGGCGTCGCAGCCAGCAACAACACAACTCGAAATCCCAACTGATGTGAGGAATAGGTATTACGCGGAGCAAGGTCCGTCGTCAACCTTGCCTGATCACATCGAAAACAGTAACCGATCTTCTCCATTTCTATCTCTCGCTGCTACCTCCTTTGAAACGGCAAATACACGACAGTCGAAGATCGCACGCCGTTTCGGTCGTAATGTTCCACGGAGGAGGTGATCGTGTTTTGAAAAGAAGATATATTTTCTTCTAAAATTCTCAAATTCTTTATTTCAGCAAAGTGAAGAATATACACTGTATCTGTTGTCGAATGGCGACAATACGAAAGTAAATGACACCCAATATATATAAATAGTACCCAAAGTATCATTATTTGAAAAGCTTTCAGGGATTATCGGAAACTGAAATGAAGATATCCTCATGCAGTTTAATGGACTTGGATTGGCTATAATTTTTGACTTTTTTGAAAATCTATGGTAGGGTTACTGCAAAGTCTTCATGCCACCTTTCCCACTATTGTCGTAGCTCGGAACCCGCACTAGTGATGACTTTCTGAAAGTGTTCATCATTCCTTTTTTCCAACAACCAATCAGCGCTCATAGATGTGTCCTCACGTTTAATAAGTCACCAAGCAGAAACCAGCAATGAGAGTAGTCGCCCTTGTGAGCCAATTGGAACGCAGCTCGTAATTTACATATTTTGCACTCTCATCATAAACCCCAGATAGATTTGAGCAGCTGTAAATTATCTACAAATTACAGACAAATATTTTTCTTCAGCTCGTTGCTGCGGTACTGTTTTGGCGTGAAACTGTCGCTCAATAACCCATTCCAGCCAATCAGAGATCCCCATTGTCCAAATGACGAAACAAAAGAAAAAACCTAACAGTTTCAACCACGTGCAAAGAACGCGCAGTCGCCACCACCAATAGCCGAAATAGAATTGGCTCCTTTCTTCTTCTCCCACTTTCCTTTTGTGCGCTGCCGCCGCCACGAAACTTGCCTCATTCGTAAATTCAACCAGCCGCCCACACCCCACACAGGAGAACAAACAAACAAACAAGCTTGGGGCAAACAGGCATGCCCAACACCGCCAAGAGCCACGCGCTGAATCCGCACGGGTACGCCGTAGTCGCGCGCGAGAAGCTCCCCATGCGCCAGCACTACCAGCAGCAGGCGTACGAGCCACCGCAGTCCACGCGGCCCTTCATGACCATGACGGCGCAACTCCAGTCCCCCCTTGCCACCGCAGGCAACAACAGTCAGCACTTCTTCCAGCAACAGCAGCGTCGGCAACTGACCCCACCGCCGTCCGCATCTACCGCGTCGTATTATAACAACTACAACAACAGTAGTCAGCAGCAGGCGTCCCCCACGGGTTACAGTGGCTTACAACAGCAGCAGCAGATGTACAGCTCAAGCCGCGCGATGGATGTGTACGAGAAGCTACAGCCGGCAGTGCGTTCCTCCAGTAATAACGTGAGTGCGGCCTGGCGCGACGAGATCGAGCACCGCGCGCGCGCCATGGACCGCTCACTTTCTTCTGTGGGGAGAGGGGGTATTAGCACCAGTGGCGTGGGGATGAAGCGACCGGCGCCAAGTGGCTTTACTAACCAGCGTCCAGTGTACCAGCAGCAGTATGAGATGGAGGAGAGTGTGAGCCCCATGAATGGCAATGGCAGCTTCCCGCCAAGTTACAAGATGAGCGCATTTTCGTCCCCAGCAGCATCGGTTAATGCCGCGGTTGCGCTGCCGACGCTCTCGTGCCTGCTGCAGCGCAACTCGTCCTCAGACGCGTCGTCGTCGACGGCGTCTACAGCCTCGTCGTCCTCGTGTCACAACTCGATCCTGATGATGAACAGCAACAACAACAGCAACAGCAGAGATGACTACCAGTTCAGCGGCAAGCGCGAGCGGATGTTTGCTGCACCACAGCCACAATCGCAACAGCCTCAACAAGCGACCGTGTCACTTTCGTCGTCACGCACGTACCTGCAAGCAACCGACCTTGCCGGCGCCAACAATGAGAACTTGCGCAAGATCCTGGAACAGGAGGTGGCTTTTTACAACCAGCGCAGCCAGCAGAGTCAGCACCAGAGCCCAGTAGCAGCAACAGCCTCAGCAGTAGCAGCAGTAAGAGCCCCACCATCGTCGTCTCTACCACGGTACAATAATGTGGTCGCACAAGAAGAAGAAGAAGAAGACGAGGTCAAGACCACGGTTATCTACAGCAGCAGCAGCAACAACAACAACCGGAAGCCAGTTTTCTACGGCTCGCGACCGTTTATCGCGTCGTCCTCGTACTCGCGCGCCGCTGCCAGCGCCGATGTCGAGTCGCATATAATGATGAACAGCCGTGCGAGCGACCTGTCACCGCCGCAGTCTTCCAGCTCTCCACCACCACCGCCAGCGCATCGTGCTCGTAACAGTGCCATAGATGAAGACGAGTACGAACAAGAAGCAGAATCGGACGAGCGGAAAATGCCCCCACCGCCGCCTCCCGCTCGTCCACTATACGCAACAAACAAGCGCGCGTCCATCCATAACAGCAATTACAACAACAACAACCATGTTATCAACAAAAGACACGGGTCGTCGGCGAAGGCACCGGTCAAGTACAGCAGCAACACATTGACGTCGTCCGACGACAGCAGCAACAGCTCCGGTGAGCAGCTGGACCGCGACTTTGTCGGCAAACAGGATCTGTCGCTGAACGCGCCGTCTCGTGCTCCACGCCGACAGCACCAGTACACTGTGGACACCCAGCGGTATGCGTCGAGTGCGACTGCGAGTCGCCAGTACAACCTCCAGCAGCAACCTGACGAGCCTGGCGTGAGCAGTTCGTCGATGCGCACCAAGAGCTCGAGCTCAGGCTTCCGGGGACTCTCGTCTGCGAGCGACCACGGCGAGTCTGCGATCGAGGCCGCGTCGGGGCTGCTGGACGAGCGCAGTCCGAGCAAGCGCGAATCGATTACCAAGCTCCTGCTCAAGTCAAAGGAGTTCCTGAAGGCGAAGAGCCTTGTGCGCAACCGTAACAACGAGATCGACTGGGTCGCAACCTTTTTGAACGTCGGCTTCGAGTCGAGCAGCATCTACTCGCTCATGTGTCCGCTGCGCAAGGGCCGCTGGAAGGCCGAGGAGGAGAAGTACACGATGGAGCTGCTGCGGCTGATTGAGAGCGGCGCGATCCGGCTGCGCCACGGCCAGAGCATTCGCGGTTTCATCGCGAAGAAACTGCACAGCGACGACATGCGTGTGCTCAAGAAGCTGAGCAACTGCAAGATGTTTCACTTTGCACGCACGATCACACCGCGCATGTCGGAGGAGGAGGAGATTGACGAGCGCGTGGCGGGCGCGACTGCGAGCCTCGACCGTCTCGAGAAGCTACGCAGCGAGTTTTTGCGCTCGGTACAGCTCGAGGCGCTCGTGGCTGTGCGCAAGTACCTGAGCGACAGCTCGATTCGGGAGCTGCTCAACGGCCGGGACTGAGGAGAAGGAGAGAGAGAGAAAGAGAGAGCGAAGGGCGTGGTGACGTGGAGAGAATGAGTTGAGCTGCTTACTCGTCTTGTCACGAGAACGAAGGAGAGAGAAACATATCACGAGATAGTACATTATGAGAGAGATTGATTGACAAGGGATGTGTAAAAATTAATGCTACTACTATTTGGAGAAACAAACAAGAGCCTGTGGTACAAGCAATTGCATGACGCCTTGCGTCACGCCAGTTCTTGTTGTGTGTGTGTGTTGAGTCTCGCGCATGGCGTGGGAAGGAACAGATAGACGGACGGACAAGTCGCGACGACAACACTGCGCGCCATCTCGATCCTAAAAAATCAACAAAACTTTTTCGGAAAGTTTCGGAGCTTCGATACAATAAGTAGATTGGATCGAATCTAAAGAACAATTCAAAGAACAAACAAGATGCTGATCCGCGTGCACCCATGAACGGCATCTGGCGCGTGCCGGACCTCACGCCGCAGTCCACGGTCGCGCACGTGAAGCAGTGGGTGGAGCAGCAGCACGCGATCGCCGTGGGCACGCAACAGCTGTCGCTGGATCAGCACCATGCGCGTGGCGCAGAACCACGAGACGCAGCAATCGGTGACATCGGCCACGACGACATGCTCCTCCTCCACTGCGACAGTGACTTCATCACGACGGATGGGGCTGTGGGCACCAAGGTGAACGAAGACAGCACGACCACGCACGTGACGTACTACGAAAGCACGAACAAGAACTCGCTCCGCCCAGGGCTCAAGGCGTTGCGCGACATGAAGATATACTGGACGCTCGGCGAGTTCATGCGCATGGACGCACAGTTCGAGTACAGAATCACGTAAGCAAAGTGGTGCTAGATGCCACGAGCTGCAGCGACTTCCAGGGCTATCTGCGCCAGTTCGCGTTGCAGCAGCCGCGCTGCGGATAGCTCTACGGGACGGTGAACGAGGAGACGAAGGAGGTGACCGTGGACTTCATCTACGAGCCGCCATAGAAAGGCACGCCCTACAGTTTTGCAGTGCTCAACGACCCGAATGCCGACAAGGTGGATGCGGTCGCCGAGGCACCTGATCGTGAGAAGGGCAGCTAGGTCTTCTCGCACCCATCGCGCGAGGAAGAGACGTTCCACTTCTCGCCCTACGAGGTGCTGCTCGCAGCATAGCTCCGAGTGGATGCTCGACAAAGAAGTCCAGGCGTCCTTCGAAGAGTTCCAGGTGAGCGACCAGTACGTTGAGATATTCAGCGTCAGCGCGCTCGTGGAGCATGAGGTCGACCCGAAGAGCTGCGACATCCAAGACGCGTTTACGGCGCTCGTGGAGGCCAAGCCTGTGAAGGACGTGGGCAACAACTTTTTCCTGTGCGTCGTGCCCGTGGTGACCCACGAGTCGGAGATGAAGTGCGGCCTCCCGAAGCTCAACCGCGAGGGTAGCTTCCGCTCGCGCGCGGTACTCAAGGAGTAGTTGCAGCGCTACCACAATGAAGAGTACGTGAAGTGCATCAGCGACTTCCAGCTACTGATTTTTTTCACCGACTTTTTGGACCCGCAGACCGACATTCCGGCCATCTGCCAGTCCATTTGCAACCCGCACATCCCGCTCGACTCAGGCTACCAGATCCTCATCGACTCGGTCGCTGGCAACCACAGAGCGTTGTCTCTAGGTTGTCAAGACCATGAATACGACAGAAGCGATCGCACCAGGAGCAGCGTATTGAGATGGACGAGAGAGAGTGAGCAAGAGGCAAAGTGATCAGTCGTAGCGCCTTCTGCACGCGAAGTTGTAATGCTATGAGAGAGCGCACGACGCCAAGTAAAGCCTGGATGGATGTTGCTGCTGGTTCATCCCATTCGGCATGTGACTTTATTGTTCATTTACGTTGTTGCGTGGCTCAACAGAGCGTGCTGAACCGAATGCGGGATTCACTACAGTAACACCTGGATGCACACCATTGACTGGAAACCAAAACGGAATAGGGATACCATATATATGTCCTGATCGTATGCTTGATATCTGTGAGGGAGTTGGAAGGTGTTGTTGATCGTGCTGGGCTGCGGAGCGGCTGTAACATGCGTGGAAGTGAGCGGAGTCGTAGGTGGCCGAGAAAATGCTGGAAGAGGTTGTGAGGTGGTTGGAGCATTCGATGACTGGCATTGACAGCACAAAGTGGGCTGTTGCTCTGCAGGAAAACCAGGTAGCGCTCTCTTGTGAATAGCTCTCGGCTCAAACTGTGAATACACGAATCATTTTCTGCCATCAAGTACGAAAGGCCTCCCTTGAACACATATACCTTCGTCGTTTGCGTCCACTCCAGTATCACTCCAGTTCTGGGATCCTGGAATAAGAAGTACAAAGGCGAAGGTTAGAATCCATCAGTCCTTCATTCATCCATTACTCATGTATCTCACAAGCCACACACACCTGTCAGCATTATCTGCTCATCAATACACTCCGCACCAAGTCTTTTCGCACACTACCTCTTGGGGGGGGGGGGGGGG
>JAASGO010000971.1:0-11946 GCA_023334245.1 Globisporangium cederbergense | reverse complement strand
TTGACTGTGGTGATACGGGCATGGATTGCACGTGCAACCGCGGGGTTCATCCCCGCCACATTGAAACGGCTTGCAGAATCCTCCACAAGGGAGCAAACGACACTTCGTAATGAAGCACTCGCTCACTGCTGCCCTATTGCTCCATGCGGGATGTACATCACTGAAACCTGATTCTCGTCCTAGGATATTGGCTCATCCGGCGCCAGCCCAGACAGCAGACAGTTGTCGTCACTTCCCAATTCGGCGTACCTGTACTGAACGATCCCAAACTCCAACCTGAGTTCTGACACCTCCGAACCGGACGGCTCCAACTTCAAAGCTCTCGATCAACCACGAAGATCGATTCTACCATATTTTTAGTTTCACTTTATTTATTTTTTCCTATTTGTATTTTTTTAATCCTATTCCCATTTCGCATTTTCCTTTTCCCATATTTTGATCATGTGATTGGCGGAAAAGCTTTCTATTCCATATTGCCAGCATCCGATTGGTAGAAACATTTATTTTATTTGATTGGCAGACATGGCATCTCACTGACCAATCAGAGAAGCTTATCGAAAGTGGGCAAAACCCAGTTCTGCCCAATTTCGGTACTTTCCCGTACAAACAACATTCGCGCAACATCTACGCAGCTTTCAATAGAGCGCCGTGATGAACTCCAAGGACGCTCGCTCGCCGCAATCTTCTTATCTTCATCATCCATCATTCCCGATTCAACTGAAGCACCAGAGAAGCACTTGGGAAGATGTGGTCGCGCGACTTCCTGCGCGTGCTGCAGGGCGCCGGCAAGGTCGCGGAGCAGATCTCCCGCACGCAGGGGCCCGATGTCACCACCGTCACGAACCGTCTAGCGAAGCACGCGACAGAGCTCGCGCGTCTCGGCCCGTACCTCTTCGAGTCGACGACGAGCAGCGCACCGCAGCAGCACACCCACGGTGGCGCGGATGTCGCGAGTGAGCAGCAGTATGAGGCGCCTCTTGCTGCGTATACGCCACCATCACCAGCGGCAGCTACTCCAGCAGTAGCTCCAGCTGCGCCAGCACCAGCGACGCCAGCAGCGTTCACGCAGGAGACGGTGGTGCAGCACGAGGCGCAGGCGACTGCGCGCTTCGAGAAGGATCTGAAGGCGAAGTTGCCATCAGGATTGGCGTTCGAAGAGGTGATTGAGCACAGACAGCCAGCAGAGCCGAAGCCTGCGTTCCAGACTGTGCAGGACGTGCTCAAGCACAAGCACCCGCTTCAACAGCAACAGCAACAGCAACAGCAGCAACAGCAGCAACAACAACAGCAACAGCAGCAGCAACAGCAGCAGCAACAGCAACAGCAGCAGCAGCAGATGCCGAAGCAGGCACCGCCGCCGCCTGTGATGCCCGCGCCATTTACGCAGGACGACCAGCCGAACCGCGCGTGGAAGGAGAAGCACGTGCCGTCATCTCCTCTCTCACGCATTCTCGGTTTCGGCGGGCTCGCGGCGAGGCTTGCGGTCGGCACGGCGACGGAGATCGTGCGCAGCGGCGGCAAGGGCGGCACCTACAGCGCGCTCATCTCGGACTCGAACGTCGAGAAACTCGCTGAGACGCTCTGCACGATGCGCGGCGCGGCCCTTAAGCTCGGTCAGATGCTTAGTATCCAGGACGAGAACATGATCCCATCCAAGCTCGCAGACGCGCTCGACCGCGTGCGTCAAAAGTGAGTCTTCATGCTCATGGTCTATGAGTTTGTATTACTTCTGTTGTTGTATTCACTAACTGTGCTCTCTTTGTATTGATGAAACCTATACAGCGCCCACGTGATGCCCAAGGCGCAGCTCGACGAGCAGCTCTCGAAGGAGCTAGGCGACAACTGGCGCGAGCACTTTCGGGAGTTCGACGACGTGCCGATCGCCGCGGCGTCCATCGGCCAGGTGCACCGCGCGACGTTGCAGAGCGGCGAGCGCGTGGCGATCAAGATCCAGTACCCGGGCGTAGCCGATAGCATCGAGAGCGATTTACTGAACCTCAAGCGCCTTGTGACGTACACGAATATTCTGCCGCGCGGGTTGTACATTGACGAGATCATCCGCGTGGGCCAGGAGGAGCTCACGGCTGAGTGCAACTACGTGGCCGAGGCTGAGAACCAGGAGCGCTTCCGCAAGCTCATCCACGAGAGCGGCATGGACGATGCGTACATCGTTCCGCGCGTGTACCGTGAGTTCAGCACGGCGCGCGTGCTCACGACGGAGCTCATCTCGGGCGTAGCAGTCGACAAGGTCGTGAACTTGTCGCAGGACGTGCGCAACAGCATCTCGCGCCGCATCCTCGAACTCACGATCCGCGAGCTCTTTGACTGGCGCTTCATGCAGACGGACCCGAACTGGAGCAACTTTATGTACAACTCGGCGACCGACAAGATCGGGCTCATCGACTTTGGCGCGGCCCGCGACTTCGACAAGAACTTCGTGGACCAGTACTTCAACATCGTGTGGGCGGCGGCGAACGAAGACGAGGCCACGATGAAGGAGTACTCGATCAAGATGCACTTCCTCACGGGCGACGAGTCCCCCGCGATGATGCGCGCGCACATGGCTGCGGGCAATGTGGTCGGCGAGCCCTTCCGGTCGCACGAGCCGTTTGATTTCCACAAGAGCGAGCTCACGAAGCGCCTGGCGCAGCACACGGAGACGTTTATGCAGGGCCGCCTGACGCCGCCGCCGCAGGAGGCCTACTCGCTGCACCGCAAGCTCGCGGGTGCCTTCCTCATGTGCATCAAGCTGCGCGCCGTCGTGCCCTGTCGCGACGTCTTGGAGGAGGTCCACGCCAAGTACGTGCTCGAGAAGCAGCAGGAGAGCAGTAACAACAACAAGGGCAGCAAGTAAGCAAGCAAGAGTTGTTGGGGTCGCTGTTACTGTTGCGCATTTGATAGAAGGCGACGCACCAAAATTAAGCAAACAAAGATACAAGCAAGCAAGCGGATGAACAAGCAAACAAGCAAGTGATGAGGGTATGATACAATGTGTGCGTTGTTTTATTGTGGTACGTCTACATGAAGAGAGGTTGGCTGGCTTGGCCATAAAATAGTGGGTGAGGTGGGTGGTTGTTGTTGGCTATCTATCTATTGCGTTGCTTGCGTGTGGCTTGCGTCTTGCTTGTTGGCTTGCTTGTTTTACCTGTGCAGGCCGATCATGACGGCGTACTGGCAAATGAAGCGCATGAAGCGGTTGCGGCACTCGCGCAGCTGGTCCTGCATGTCCACGAGCGCAAAGTGCGCGTAGTGCGCGCGACAGAGGTACTGCATCATGGCAGCCATCTGCTGCACCATCTCGCGAATCTGGCCCACCGTCACGTCCTGCGCGGCCGCAAGGAGCTGCTCGTGGCGCGCCAGCATGCTGGTAAAGCCGCGCGCCGTGGTCGCGTCGCATGCGAGGTCTGTGCAGAGGTCGGCGGCGACCATGACCATGAGCTCGAGCTCCTCGCGCAGCAGCGTGGCTTCTTCGAGCATCTCCTCGTACTCGAGCTCCGACCACGTACGGCGTGCGCGCTTCTCAACCACATCGTCCGCGATCACCTTGCGCTTGCGCGTTTGCGTTGCTGCTGTTGTTGCTGCCGAGTTGCTTGCTGCTGCGCACGATACTGTTGCTGTTACTGCGCTTGTTGGCGCCGTGTAGAACGCGGCAGGCGTGAGCATGTGCATCTTGGGCAGGCTGCGCTTCTCGATCATTAGCATGTTGACTTGTGTGCTGGAGGGGTTGTTGGATTATAAATAGCAAGGAGGCTTGTGTGCTTGCTTGCTTGCTTTGCTCGGTGAGAATTCAATACTGACACATGCATGAGCTAACGCGAGAAGAGCCGTCTGGTCAAGCCCCAAAAATTGCTTTTCTGCGGCTTCTGACTTGTTCAGAAGCCCGAGCCCCAGCGACACACTCAAATTTTGCTTTGACTTGGATTTTGTATGAGCGTACGCGAGGCTCTGCGCCCCCGCCGAAAATTTTGGGCATCTGGCCGCCGACTGTTAATTATTTGTTGATTCCAACCGGCTACATAATGTTCTTGGCGCATCAGAATTCCAACGTTTGCGGTTTATGAGCGGATAAAATCCCAAACGATCGCCCGTTTTGTAATGGTCTTTTTTCCTCACAAATGGAAGCAACACGTACACGTTTATCTCCGCGGCAGGAGGTCGGTTGAGTTTGCACGAACTTCCGTGACCTTGTTGGTCAAATAACGCAGGCACTTGTAATTTGCTCATCTAGATGTTTTGTAGAGCTGTGAATCGGTGTGATTTTGTTCGTGGTGCGATCGCAGATATTACAGAGGCGCTTAAAATATTTACTTGGATTTTACATTGTGCATGTGCGCCGTTTCCCAAGCTTGATAATGCCTGCGAAAAAACAAAAAAACACTTGCACTTGCGCAAACAGACGACTGATCAAGCTGTCAGTTCGACCAGTCGTCTGTTTTTCGAAAGTTTGGAGGGAAATGTACTTGAAAGCATTTGATCGCAGACATTTCGAATCTTTTTCGAGTCTCTCAGCGACAACCTTCCTTGATGCCCATTCGCATGCGTGATGTTGATTTATACCCATATGTATGGCAGGCAGCCAATTCGCGTTCTCGTATTTTTATATGTATGGTCCCGACTATGAAACAACGAAAAATGGCGAATGACTACAAAAGGATCGAATGGGGTTGGTGGAGTTAAGGAATTAGTCAGTCGCTATAAAAATGTGGTTGCACCAAAAAGTTTCCGTGTAAGTGGCTTACTTCCTAGGTACATGGCTTTGATACAGTTTGGAGGTTTGCAAATGATGATGACAAAATAACTAGCTTTTAACACTTCGGCAAAAAATGCTGACTAGTAATTTGCTCATCTAGATGAGCGAGAAATCAATGCAATTGCGCTGTGCTACTTTTTAGTTTAGTTTAGTTTTGGCTAGTTTATCGCCTGCGAAAAATTAACATGCTTGCACTTGCGTGACGCTGATCTGACATGCCAGAAAATTTGCGCAGCAAAATACTTGATCAAAACATTTTTGAGCAATTGTGTTGCAGTCCGACCATTTTTCTAGGCTCTTTCCATTTGAGGTCAAAAAACAAACGAGGAAGTTCTAAAAAATAGTGAAAATCGACCAACCAATCAACCATCTGTGATCTCAGGTCAAAAATGTAGCCACCAACAAAAATAGCACCGTAAAAAATACTGTAAAAGCCACGCAAACTTGATCCAAATAATTTGGAAGCAAACAGATTTGATTTGAGAGATGGGATCGCAACTGGCTTTTTGCGAAGCCATCCTGTTTTCAACTGACTTGTTTGATGTGCGGCGCCTTGATTCAAAGTACTACAGTATTGCCAACAAACAAGCGCCGCCAACCATCCTCGATCGCAGATGAAGACAAATCGATTTGCGGGTTTGCTTTGTGTGGACGTCCTGGTGGCTGCAGCATCACGCACACAACACAAACAAACACAACACTTGCAAAAGCAAACAATTTCTCACGCAAGATGACTCGCTGTTGCTGTCGTCAGTGCGGCTCGCGTCTATTCAAAAAGCCCTGCGTGTTGTGCACCCATCCAAGTCCCCTGCTCTATGATCTCGTCGCACCCCTCGGCTTCTTGCTCTGCTTGCCCTTGCGCGTGACGAGCGGCTTGCCCTGTAGCAGGATCTCGAGCGCCCTGCGGTTCAGGCAGCTGCCGGCGCGCGACGTGTCGAGCGACAACTGGCGCTCGCCCACGAGGAACTTGTACTCGTCCTTGCCATCGTGCTCGACCAGCTTGATGTCTGTTCAGGCAGTCAGCCACAATGTCATGATAGCATGTCAGCCAACAGTATCAAATATCACTAGAAGCCAGTAGCCAGCCTCTCATGCCAAATGGCACGCACCGGATGGCTCGACGCTGAAAGTCTGCTTGCGCACGGCACCCAGCACGGAGATGCGCACAAACTCGTCTACAAGCAAGGAACATTAGGACACACACTCACGTTGGTTTAGGCAAGGTGTCCCCATTGAAGCACAAGATGACTAGGACACTGTCCTACACGTGCCAAAAAGCAAAATAAAGCAAACCACATATAGGATGTACCTTTGTCGCCGATGCTGCGATACGAGACGATGTCCGTGACGACGCGATCGCAGAGTAGCTTGGCACCGAAGAACACGCACGCCGACGCGCTGGAAATCGCGCCACCAACCGCCGCCACCTGTTTGCAAAGTGAAGGAAGCACGTGAGCCTCTAGGACAGAGCTGCCCTCAAATCAGGACAAGCATACTGCGTGCATACAGTGTAGATGTCGGCCCCCGGGTCCGCGCGGGCGACCATGTTGGCACTGAAGAGTAGCGCGCAGTACATCTGCGTGGCGCTAGCCTTGCCCAGCCAGCCGAGCCAGCGCGCGCCGCCGTTCACCACGATAGGCGTCTCGTGCACGCGCTTGTTGCTCGGAGGTGCGCTACGAGGATACAACGCATACATATACACACACAGTAAACAAACAGCTCAGTTGAATGTGCGTGCATGTCGTTGCAGAGAGCAAAGCGCACCTTGCGCCGGATTGCGCGCTGAAGTCTCGTCGAGCACCAGTTGCGGAGGCGAACACAGAGACAGCAGACGCGTGTGTCAGTGCTGACGGTCTGGAGAAGCTCGCGGCGTCTGGGTGCGCATGTGCGCGGAGCCCAGCGGCCGCACGTTTGAGCAGCATGTTCGCCCGCGGCGTCGTCATTTTTGCTTTTGTGCCTGTCAATTTGGTGAAAATTGGAGACGAAAAACCTGAAAACCTGAAAACCAATTTCGATTTTTATTTGATTTTCTAAAATGGTACTCAAACATATATTCTCAAACTTTAGTTTACTAGCAGCAATACCTTTTTACAATTCTATGTACATTTCATATCTAAGCTACGTATTATCCAGGGACAAGTGAAATACCTTTCATAGTCGATTGGAGGCTGACATCAGATTCAAGAGGTCTTGACGAAACCGTGCGCGCACGTTCAACGCAAATTCAACAAGAAGCAACATGGCGCGATGGCCGCGGACCTCCACGTCCTCCACTTCTGTCTCTGCCTCTGCTGCTTCGTCTGCACGTAGCACCTCGTGGTGGTGGTGGCTGCTCCCACTGCCCGTCGCTAGCGCCTTCAAGCGCCTGCTGCTGCGGCTCATGGCGCTCTGGCTCAACAGTCCGCTGCGCCGCCTGCGTCTCGGCAACCGCCCCGCGTTCCTGCGACTTGGTGGCGACGACGGCGAGTGCGACCACAAGATGAGCAGCTACGAAGAAGATTACGTACAGTATGACAGCATGCGACCGGCAGATAAATCAACGGCGACGACACCAGCGATCACCGACGTCGTGGGACTCGTGAATGTCGGCAACACGTGCTTTGTGAACGCCATTTTGCAGTGTCTGGCGGTGCTGCCGGCGTTCCACGCGAGCATCGAGCAGGCGATTGAGGCGCTCCAGTCTGTTGATAACGATTTTGACGGTACAGACGACAGCACTAGCATGCGAGAGAAGCAGGCTGTACGATTGCACGCGGCGAAGGCGCTGTTGGCACTGCTGACGACGCTCACGCCCATGGCGTCGCTCGTGACTGCGACGGAGCGGGATCACAGTAACGATGACGGTAGTAGTGACCAAAATGAAGAAGAAGACGACCAGCGATCGTATGATAGCAGACAAAGTTTGTTGAAGCGGCGGCGGCGTGATGGCCGTGGAGAACAGCGCACAGGATCGCATGGCTTTGTGAGAAAGCCGGCGGCGCGTCGACTGAACCGCGACGCGGTGACTGCGCAGATACGCACGTTCCTCGATGTGATGAGGGAGTGTACGGACCTCATCTCAGCACGCGACCAACATCAGGAGCAGCAGGACGCAGAGGTACGCTGTCTAACAATACCGCATTGATCAACCTTGTTGTTGCTTGCCTAGAGTGTGTGTGTGTGTGAAGCCCTAATGATCGATCACGTGTGTTTTGTCTTGCTCAACTAGGAGTTCTTGTCGTTTCTGTTGGAAATGCTCCATGAGCTGGTGCTCCCAGTACGCTGTGCCTTGTCTTCGTCTCCTCTGCCGCGTTCCAGCGAAAAGGAGCAGGAGTATTTCCGACTCGGAGAAGAGTTCTACGCACGCGAGCTCAAGAAGTGCAAGCCGCTCGACCCGCGCTCGTACACGGACGTCGTGGGTATGTTCTTTGTTACGAGAGCTCTGCTGTCGAACTTGCCGTGTTGAAAGTGGTTGCTGACTTTCATTGGTACGTGCTGAACTTGTGGAGCGCAGCGGGACTTGGTGACCTACGGTGGCAGCGCTTCCTGAAGCAGAATGACTCGGCGGTGACCGACCTCTTTGTGGGGCAGATCGTGCGTGGCTCGCAGTGCTGCAGCTGCGCGAACCTCACGTGTCTGCACCAGGAGCTACGGTACTTTACTTGACCTCCTTGAAATGCTTGCCATACTCCTGTCTACTCTCATTGTTATCTAACATAAACTGTGCTCTATGAACAGCATTCTCTCGCTCAGTATCAATGCGAATACGCCCTCGCAGTCGCTCGCGAGTTGTCTCGAGGCGCACCGTCACGCCGAGCACCTCGTAGATGAGAACCGCGTGTTCTGCGAGGGCTACTGCCACATGAAGACGAGTCGCGTGACGCAAGTGCTCTTTCAGAAGGCGCCACCGGTGCTCGCGATTCAGTTGCAACGCTTCAAGCAGTCGTCAGGGTGGGGATTGCAGCTCGAGAAGGTCAGCACGCCCGTGAGCTTCCCCATCGGCAGCGGTTCTGCTGATGGCAATTTGCTGGACCTCACGGAGAACATGTTTGTGCGCAACGAGGCGCAGCATGTGCGCTACAAGCTTGTCGCTGTGTGCGCCCACGTGGGGGAGTCAATCGATTCGGGACACTACGTGGCGTACGTGAACCACCACCCGCAGGATCGAGCCAGCGATTTCGATGACAAGAGGCAGTGGCTCCGCATGGACGACGACGTCGTGACGGCGCTGGACGAGCACCAATTTCGAGAGGAGACGCTGTCGAGTGCATACATCCTCTTCTACACGCGCGTTGCAGGCTGAAGGAAGCGAAGAGCACAAAGCAAGAGAAAGAGACACACAACATAGACGAAATGGACAAGCTCTGATATTTGCTTTGGTTGACAAGCACGAGCGCGTGAGGCGTGAGGGCGATGGGGAAATGAATGGATGAGCGCCTCGGCAGGTGACTCGTTGACTGGCTTTGCACACACGACGCACAGGAAGAATGAACGGACAGACGATGTTCAATCCTCCCAAGTTTATGACGCGGACGTGTAGAAGTGGAACTGGTGGTAGTAGTTCATCACGCTCGTCGACGCGAAGCGCACCACCCGACCCACCACTGGCACGTAGTCGAGCACATCGCACGCCTGAGAGAGACAGCAACAAGAACAGGATGGCAGCAAGACAGACAGACGATTAGTAAGACACCAAATAGAGGGTGACGGGATAAACGAGGATAACAGCAATCCTCAGAGTTATCTGTGTTCGTACCTTGCCGGTCGCTGGCTGCGTTACCGACGCGAACACTGGGTCGCGCAGGAAGTACAGAAGCAGCGCCATCTTTCTCGCCGCGAGCTCGTCCTTCACCTTCTGGCTTGGTTTCTCCGCCGACTTGTTCTCCTTGTCGGTTGGTTTGAGAGCGGCATTCGACATCCACAGTCTGCGCATTTTGTTATCCAGGCAACTCAAGTCAGTTCTTTCGAAGTCTGAAAAAATGTGAGCGACATGTCAAGAGACGTACGTACCCGGAGATCTCCATGAGGAAGGACACCAGGACGGGCGTCCACGACTCCTCCGTACGGCGGATGCGCAGAAGCGCGTACGCGACAGGACGAAGGATGTGGAGCACTTCGCCACCGAGGAGCAGCTCTTCACGAGGCACGCCACGGATCACGGCAGCAGGGTCCTATTAAGTACAATGACAGCGAGACACAAGCACGAGATCATCGTAAGAGTCGAGTACATCACGCTTGCTTTCGGATGGCCGATGTAATGATCGTACCTCGAAGGTGACCGTGTTTGGCGCCTGCGAGGCACCAGCAGCTTCCTCTGGTACTGGTTCTTCGGCTGTAGAATGACGCATTAGATCGAGTAGCGAGCACACAAACAGTGTTAGCAAATCCACCGTGTGAACTAGCAAAGCCAGCTAACAAGCACGCACTCTTCTTCGCAGCGAAGGTCTTGCCCGTGCGCGAGCCACGCTTCTCGGTCGAGCTTTTCTTGAAGCGCGCGAACGCAGACGGCTGCGGCGACGTCTCCACGCCCTTGTACTGTTGATCGTAATGGATTGCATCAGAACCCCATTGTAAAGCAATACAGAGTGATAACAACAGAGAAACTCCATAGAAGCGCACCTTTCCGCCCTTGATGAGGAGCGACTTGCGCGTCTGCACGAGCAGAATCAGTCGCAGTACGCTCTTCACGACCTCAATCCAGACGATCTATTGAAAACAACAAGCGCATAACGGCAGTTGCACACTGTAAGCACAAGTAAGAGGCACCTGCAATACAGTCACGGGCTGTACGTACCACTCGCCACTTGCCGACTTCCCCGCCGATCTTGCGCGCGAGCACCTCTGAGAGTACCTGCGTGTGCGTGATGAGCGACAGAGGCACGCGAACCATGCGTGTGAGTCTGGAAGCGCAAAAAGATAGCAGAACAAACGGTGAGTACCGGTAGCACAGTCACAAAACGCACAATAAACACACCAACGTACTGCTCGACAGCGTTGGGCGGCTTGTCGTCGGGGCTCTTGGTCGACTTGTATAGGATGTAGTCGTGGTACAAGTGCAGCAAGCCCACGAGCGAGTACCCCGCCTGGGTCGCGATCTCCGGTTCAACCGCTTTTTTCTACAGTCGCATCAACAACAACAACAGCACAAGCAATCAGTCCATAAGCCTCTAACGCACCGTCAATAGACAGTATTACACACAAAAGTAAATAGACTCACCGGCACGAGCTGCGGGGCGATGTAGAGCATCGTCTCGAGGTTGCGCGCGATGCCCGTGTGCGCCGTGACCCAGTTCTCGTACTGCGCAAAGAGCGCCGAGGACTTGTGCGCGGACGCCACAACGGCCTTCTCCACGAGCGGCACCGCGGTCTGGAGCGCCACGGCCTCGACCACGGTGTCCACAGCCTGGATGGCGGCGGGTGACACGACGTCCACGAGCACGACTTCTTCGTCGGAGGGCGGCATCTTCAGTACGAGCGAGCGTTCGAGTCTGCTGTTGTTGTTGGCGTGTTGATTTGGGATGTGGGAGTGAGCTTTCAGCTTTGCTTGTTGATGCGCGCGGCTTTTTCCTAAATTTCAGATATCTACGAATGATCCGCTCATTTGTCACGTTGGAATTGTGAGAACGTTTCACTTGTTGTTTGTATTGGGCGGTCGGGTCTGCACATAAATGAGACTGGAGGTGACCATCAAATACAAAAAGCAAGTGAAGTGCTTGTCGCCGCGTCCATCACACTTGACGACTAAATTGGGTTTATCCCGTGGTATAGCCCATTTGATCCCAATACCAAGCTAAATTGGGTTTCTAACACACCGTAGCCCACTTGATCCCCGGACCCAGCCAATTGATTTGGGTATCCATCGCGCTCCTCGTTTCAGTCTTCTTGAAGATCGAAAACGAGGGACACGAGGGACACTGTTGACAGGACCTTGAAGTTCGAGAGACATCCTTTTTCAGGAGTTATGTGTGGCCTGGGCTACTATTGTGGCTACTTGCTAAAACATCTCAAAACATATTCCCTTCTTCTCTTGCTCGTTGTATGCAATACACAAAACAAATACAACATCAAAACTCGAACTTTCTTGACGAACATACCAATATTTGTATACCATACTTTGTGTAAGCTACGATGCAAAAGACGAAGTACTTCGTTTGCAGGAAGTTCCCTCTTTTTATCCTCATCTTGAAAAGATCTTTGAAACTTGAAACTTCCGATTT